>JZKD02S1674809.1:1787825-1809952 GCA_000966675.3 Picea glauca
ACATTTGCTCATTACTCATTGCTGTCATTTATAATCAGTTAGATGTGAATACATATCAGCAACATATCATCAACAAATCATCTCCACAAGGAACACAAAGAACACAAGATGTATGGACAATTTTTCTTTTTATTATGGACTTCAATCCGGGGGTTTTTCAACAACAATTGAATAGAGTACAACTCTATATGCAAGACTCAACTTACATTCTCAGCACCAACTGAGATGAGGCAACAATCCTCAACATATATTAATCTTTCAACATAAACAAGTGCATCAACCATGCACCAACCTGTGCCAAACAACTTGTAATCAACCTGTACCATAAACAAGTGCATCCAACCATGTACCAAGTATATACAATTAATGTGTCAACTAATCATAAAAAATGACTCATCAATAGGTACCAACATCATCAACTATACCCCTCATGTATGTGCCAACTCATCAACTGCTTGTCTCAACGATGACTAGTTTTGGATTAGTCAACAACCCCAACTTGAAATAATCATAACTTTGTACCTGTAATGAATAAATATATGAAACTGATATACAATATTATTCAGTGTCTTTTATGAAATTACTTCAAGTGGAACTACTTGGAACCTCTCAAAGAAGGATTTATAGCAAAAATGGCATACCTTGCTGAATTCTGGCTTATTCTAGAGAGTGACCTTGTAGAGCGTGCCCCACACAAAATATTATTTGAATTGATCTGAAACTATTACACAACATACTAAAGCCTGTAACCTAACCAAAAAAATTTGTCTCACTGAATTTGTATCTGGTATGAATAAGTTATAACGTTTTGACCCGAAACACCTGTTTTTGACTAGTTTCAGGACTAGCCACAAACCCTATTTTCCACAGAGTGTAACTCCCAAAATACAACGACCCACAAGCTGAATTTTTTACCACATATACTTGGGTATGTTTTCTCAATGGTATAGCAATTTCATGGTCTGAATAATTATAGAAAAAAAGTTATAGTGAAAATGGTGAGATGACCTGTAAATAACATACCTTAGAAAGCACCATCAAAAGAATTTATCCTTCCTTGCATTTCGGCCTTATTTTTTTCACCTTTCCTCAGAATTTCGGCTTAGATATCCTTGGTTACCTCAAACACATATAGATATTCAATATTCTCAAGTTTTGTTCAAATGAGAGAGCCTTGCCTCTTATTTATACTCTCCAAGTAGCTTCCTTAAAAACATCTTCTAGGTCACTTGGCCCCATTTTCCTTATTTTAGGGTTAACCCACTTATAATTTCTCCATTAAATTTATTATTTAAATAATTTATTTTGTATTCACTTTGAATTATAGTACACTCATCACTTACTTTATTATTTACCTTTTAAAATCCCTTAAACCACTTTGACTACTTTGACCTTTTGGGGCTTCTAGATGACATGTGAGGGTCCTCCAACTTCGTAAGGCCATAACTCTCAAACCGTGAGGAGTTATGTAACGTTACACATACCAACAAAAATGGAATGACATGTACTATCCATATAGAATATTATTGTCTGAAAATATATCATAACTCATACCGTTACCCATCAAACAAACTTGGGTCCATTACCCAAACTTGGGGTCTCCAACTTCTCATGGCCATAACTCTCTAATCACGAGGAGTTATGTGACATTATACATACCACCAGAAATGGCATGACAAGAAATATACATCTAGGATAGTTTCCCTGATAAATTCAATGTCCTTCATCTCATTATTCCACATACAAGCATTGGTCCTCCAACCATTCTTCTAGGATAACTCAATCCGTAAAGTGTCTTCTCGTGAGGGATTTCACCATAAGGGGACCACTTTGAAGTTCATCCATTTGTGCACCTTGTCAATCATGATAAGAAAATAATGATACATCTATACATTTTTCCAACAATGCATCATATACCAATGAAACCACAATGATCCATCTTCATCATGTATCAATGACAACTCATTGATCCATCTTCATCATATCAATGACAACTCATTGATCCATCTTCATCTATGCATTCTCATCAAGGAAAATACATATTATATTACATCAAACATCAATCAATCAATCCTTTGACATCAATCAATCACTTGACATCAATCAATCAAACCATTGGCATTAATGACAACATGATCCAACATAAGTCTCACACGGATTTAATTCTGAAATCAATAATAGTAGTATGTTTAATGATATCTACAACCCTTGTAGTTTTTTGGGCCAAATGTTTAGGTTTAAGGTCGAAGCATTTTGAAGCCCGAGATCGATCGTGACCGTCCAAAAGGAACATGCAGAAGATGGAGAGGTGCCTCATTATTCCATTCAATGCATGGTTGGTTTTCTTCATAGTCTATTTGAGCATGTTAAAAGTGTGCTCGTGATGAGTTTCAATTGAATATATAAGAGGGAGAGTTATTTATTTTGGATTGGAAATGTTGCAAATAATTCTTGTCCTCCATTTATGTGATACCCAAAATATTTTTGGGACAGTCTCACCCTCAAGGGATCCAAGTGCTTTGTATGTGTTGAAATTTGAATTATTGGTGGAGGGTTGATATAGGGTAATAGTGTTGTGGTGAATTCCCTCTGTGGATAGGTTAAAACCCCGTTGGATCAATACCCCTTCTTTGATCCAAGACAAAAGAGAAACAAATGGTAACTACTTTCCTTTTATATATATTTTGACAGGTAGGATAGACGAGAGAAATGGATGGCACACCTTTTTACGATGGTTGTCCTCATTGCTCCAACCTTTTGACCTTGATATCCAAGATGTTAGGTGCAATAAAATACATACAAAAGAACAAGACGAGATCCCTTTCTTCCACACTATAATGTTAAGTAAAAATATATCTATTTATGATGATTTTCACAACAACATACATGTAAACACTTAAACACATAAACATGAACGGAATAGGCCAAGTTATCTATTAATGAAAAGTCAAATAAATGGAAGCACTTACAATGTTTACCTTTATGTTGCAACAACCTCCTCCAATATCTCCATTCTATCCCCTTGTATCTCACACATTCATAAGTATGATGTTCTTCAATTCTCTCTTTGTTTCACTCAAGCATGACCCTCATTATATAATGGTTTGAGGCATAAAAAAATTGAGATATCTTTGGAAAATGGTTGAGGATTTAGCTCACAAGGTTGATATTTGGTGCCTAAGATGGAGCAAAGATATATGGCTCGAATCCTTAACCCAAACAAACTAAAATATCCCCAAATTTGTCCCTTAGAAAAAAGTGGGATGGTTGCAACCTCTTCATCGCTCCCTTAGCACTGAGTACAAGGTGATTATCGCTCCTTAAGACACTCTAGGGGAGAGATAGTCCATATTTCATCACTCCTTGTGTATGGAAAAGTGGGTGATGATCCTCAAATAGGGACAAAACCTTAAGGAAAAATATGGTATTTCAACCTTCAAATGATATATTTCTCTTCCAACTTGTCTAGGGAACATGACAAGTACTCCCACATGGTCATGAATTTGTGACACTTAATAAAGTGCATGCAACACTTAGTAAGGTGCATATGACACTTGATAAAATGCATGCGACACTTAGTAAGATGCATACGACACTTGATAATGTGCATACGACACTTATGAAACTTAGTAGAATGTGATACATAAGTGATACATAAGTGCACCACTTAGTAGAATTCCATACATAAGCACAACACTTAGAAGTGTTGGAATTTGGTGTGTAACGAATAGTTGTACCTCTGATGAAAGCATGGGTAAGTCATATAAAGCCTAAGGAACATATTGGGGTTTGGAAAACCTAATAGTCATTGCACATAGAGAACTTCGACCGGGTCTTCACTATACAATCGTTTCTTGTGCAATGTAATGGTTATTGTCGGTATTGTCTAAAGGTTTCCTCTCAGTCTTCGATTTGCCATAACCCGTGATCTACATGATATTTTGGCATTTTTGTTCTTGGGTAATCCGATAAGGATAAATATAACCATAACGACATTGCAGAGATAACCAATCATTGTCTCGCAGTTTAAAGAAGACATGACTTGTCCAACTCGAAATAACATTATACCAAAGAAAACGACAGCCACTGAAACAACAAAGGAATATGTGCCCTCTCTCCTTATTATCATGCATACACCTTTAAGTTTTCAACTTCCTGAGGATCGTTTATATCCAAGCAACCGGTGAAAATGTGTAGAGATGATCACTGATGAAGGGGCGATAAATTGGTGTGTAATAAATAGTTTGTAAGGTTGTTGTGCTATAAATTTTGTCTGTTACCTTAAACCACCATATTGGTAGCCACACAATAAAACTAGTGCTCACAAGATTCAAAACATGGTTTGGCTTGTTGATGGTGGATTGTGGCTTCTTGTACGTGACAATCATATCTACCTTGGTAGAGGCTTGGGGATAATTGAAGAGATTGATGAAGTATCAATTTCAATTAGGGGTTTTGGCATTCTTAATGTTGGGTATCATTCAAAGGATGAAGATTAGGTAATTGGAGGAAGTGGAATTTTGTTGAGGACAATAAATGGTGGAAAGACATGGAGTCATGACAAGGTTGCAAATAATGTTGTAGCTAATCTTTATGCTTTGAATTTTATTGATGAAAATAAGGGATTTGTTTTGGAAAATGATGGGATTCTTCTTTGATATCTGGGATAATTAATTATAGAGTATAATTCCTTGGAGGAAGAATATCTGTTAGCTTGGTCAATGTATACAAGTTAAGGTAATCAATGGCATGTTGCACTGTTTTTTCATTAAGATGAAACTAGAAATAATGTTGAGGATTAATGTTTATATAAAGTTTTATTAGACCATGAAATTGATTTATTATGGTATTTTAATAAACTTTAGAATTCTATGCCTTTGTAACTAAAATAAGTGGCATTTTATTTAACTAACTTTTCATATTTTGGGAAAAGTAGTTACACACAAAGAAACCCTGGGAGGAATATAAAAGGACAATGTTGGGGAATTCTGATGCAGGAGCATCGCTCCAACCCAACGATGCGCCAACTAGACATCACATCAAGTGCACATTCGAGAAAGAGGAGGGGTCAACCCTCATTTCAAATTTCAAATTGTAATTTAATGTTTGTAAGGCTAGAAGAGCCAAAGCCATGTTGTTGCACATGCAAGAGATGAAGTCGCCTTTAATGGTTGACATGTTGAGGATATCTAGATCTGATCCAGACTAGAAATCCATTTATTGTAATTCAATGAAATTTAATGAGAGTGGGTATCTTGGAGGGAGAGCTCGAGGAGCCCCTCTTTTGTAAAATATCCTTGTATCAAAATTCATTAGAGAACATAGATGAGAAGAGCGAGTAGAGAGATCAAGAGAGGAGAGAACTGAGATTCTGTTGTAGTCCAGTCTTTGTAACCATTGTACAAACATTCTGAGATTAATATAAAGAATTTTTTCCTGCCCATGAGTTTTCTGTGTGTCTATGCATTTGAATGTTAATGGTGTGTTTATTTATGCTGTATATGTATGTGGTAGTTTCCATCTGCAGGGATAGATATAATTCTCTATCTGTGGGTTTTTTAAATTGTTTCTAGGTTCTTTAGGTTGTGCAAGGAGTGCACAACAGAACGTTGGAATTTCTGTAGCCAGCGCAAGGAGTGCACATCTAAATCTCTCTGTCGAGTTCAGAGGAGAACGTGCCAGGAGGGCAGGCCAGGATAGTTTAGGGACTCAAGATAAGCCTCAAGGTTAATGAACATCTTGGAGGTAGGACTGTGTAGAGAAGGCACTGAGAGACAAAACTACTGAGGGTTCTGTAGAGCTCTCCTAGGAGGGCATCGAGCAGGTGCAAGGAGTACATTGAGGAACTCTGTTTTGAGTTCAGAGAGAAGAGAAGTGTCGGAGGAGAAGACACTCACATAGTTACTGAATACTCTATTGGCTTAGTAAGGAGTGCTTGAGAAAAAGTTTCCAAGAGGGCACTTATATCCCTTAAAGGAGAAAAAGGGACAGAGACCTTTGAGGTCCAAGCAGTGAAGCTCGAGGTTGATACAAAGTTGTTGAATACTCTGGAGGAAGACCTGTGCAGAGGAGTGAATCGGGCCAACACTCAGATAGACTGTTGAAAGACAACCAGTTGAAGGTTGGTCAAGCACAAGGGGTGTATGGAAGAGAGAACTTGTTCCAAGTTCATAATCTTAGGAGGAATAGTTTCATTGTGCACAAAATCTCTGCAAGGAGTGTAGAAGGCCGAAAACAATTCAATTAAGTGGACTGAGAAACAAGAGTGAGGAGTGCGTAGGAGTAGACTTATTCCAAGTCCCAAAGCTCGAGAGGAGAAGCGTAGGTGAGACCCAAGTCATCGAGCTCACAGGAGAAGAATCAAAGGCTGTAACATTTTAATTCTTCCAAGTCGAGAGAAATTGCAAGCTCAAGACGAGGAGCGATGACAACCGTTCGATCAGCTGTAGAGGAAGAGATCTGGATCATTGAATCTCACGTCCAGACACTTGGAAGAACGCACAGGAGGAGATCATATCTAGACCATAGGATCTGAGCACGTGGACCAACAACCATTGGATCTAGGGGAAAGTTCATGAGGTCTAAAACCTTTGAACGTGCATAGGAGAGTCGACTTGCGAAGTTTCGACATCATCGGAACCGTCGATCATCAGGGGGATAGGTGACAACAGATTCAAGAGTTCGAGGATTCAGACCTCGGAATATTAGAAAGGAGTATAGGCAAATATTCAAGGATCCGGGAGCCACAACGATCCCGATCGTCCATCGAAAGAGGACATGTGGTGAGAGATCAACATTTCGCTGACTCACAGAGTGGAAAGGTCAAAGGGTAGAATGGCGAGGACTCATGAAGTGAGAACTCATGAGTTTATATGAGCCGTCCGATCAAGGAAGGTCATGGACCATCGATCTGAGGTGAGCGTAGAATCGACAAATCGAGAATCATGAGAAGGGAGGAAGCCATTGCCAAATTTCGTGAAATGTGAATTCCCGATTCGCGAAGGAGATCAGGACCGTTGGATCGCGAGGATCATGGATCATTGAACTGGTGAGCAGAACTTGCTAGTTTGAGTTTCAGAAGGAAGAAAAAGTGAACTTTGTGAGACATGAAGTGGCAAAGTGTGAAATCATGAGGCGCTTGAGATTTGGCCCCAGGTCACAGCCGAAGGTCACATTGGTGAAGGCTTAATAGAGGAGCTAGCACTCGCTAGGTGTTAGTTCAAGAGTTTAGAAGTCAACAGAGTCGGAGTATCTCGCAACAGAATATCTGACTCGTGAAGTCGCGAGACACCTTTTGATAGGCGTGCGGTCACAACCAGTGGTCGAGTGGAGGAGGCTTGCGCCTGGTGCTAATTGGCGTGGTCAGAGTTTCATAAGGACCTATGGATAATTGTTTCATGGAGGTTCCAGTAGGGATCCGAAAGAGCTAATCCAGCTCAAATAATTGGAACGATCCTTGACCGGGAGGTCGGCAGACCCTGCTAAGGTAGGGGGGCTGCATCAAGTGGTATAAGAGCTTAATTTTGTTTGTAGATAGCAGACAAAGGAGACAGAGGACAAAGTCGTTATTTTTCTGCAGATGTAGGCAAAGGGAGAGACAGAGAAAGGATATAGTCTGATACCAAGTGGTATCAAAGATACTTTTTGTCTGTAGACAGCAGGTAGAGGGATACAGAAGAGAAGGAGATAGTCTGATACCATCAAGTGGTATCAGAGCTGATTTTCATATGTAAATTTCAGGGGAAGGAGAAAAAGGAGGAAGCCATTATCTTTGTTTTTAGGTAGCAGGTAGGAGATAAAGGAGATAGTTCTATACCATCGGGTGGTATTAGAAGCTGAATTTCATCTGTATGCAACAGGTGAAGGAAGACAAAGTGTTGGTTCTTTATGTGGTGATTGTTGCAAGGTGTGAAATAGGTAATAGATAGTTAGGTGGGCTGTAGGAGAAGCTAGGAATTCTCTCAGTTGCAGAGTGAACAACAGACTTGCCAGGAGGGCAGGTAGAGGAAGAATATGGCTACTGAAGGCCATGAATGTGGTCCAAGAGAAGGCCGCCAGCAGAAAAACAAGGCTGAAATTGACAAAGATCTCACAAAGATAAGAACAAAGATGGAGAAGCTTGCATTGAGAATGCAACAGGATGCTAAAGTGCATTGGGTGTATGAGTGACCCATGAGGAAGAAGGTGAAATGGCCTATTCATAAATTTTTGTCTAGAGGACAACAAAGGCTGTTGAGAGTGTGACTGAGGTATGTCGAAAGCCTCAGAGGTGAAGAGGATATGGTTCATATCTATGAGCCAGATATTGGAAGAAACCTCAGTGATGATGAAGAGAAGAGATCAATTAAGGATCTTAGAAACTGCCAAGAGGGAAGAAGTGGAATTTCAAGTTTCCAGGTGGGAAATGGAAGGAGATCAGTGGATGATCTCATAATCTTCTAGGAGGGTAGTAATGAAAGTTCATATTTCCAGGTGGGCAATGAGATGAGATCGGTTGATCTCATAGAATGCCAGGAGAGCAGAAGAGAAATCCCAACTTTCCAGGTGGGGAAGGGAAGTGATATGAGACTAGTTGAGGGTCTCATGAACTCAGCTGGGAGTTCATATCAACAAGGAGAGCTGATGGAGGAAGATCAGAGGAGTATTATGATCATTGGGGGAATTCAAATATTCCTACCAGGTAGCCCAATTGAGGCCAAAGAATGTGTTGCAGATGAAACAACAGAAGAGGGACATCCAACATTGATTGTCATAGAGGAAGAAGAGGAGGAGCAGACATTGATGTTTTCCCCAGTAGAAGGAGAAGAGAATTCAACATAATTGCTCAAAATTTTTAGCCAGGAAGATGAATAGGGGATGAATGCAACACTGGAGCCTGCAAAAGAAGAGGGAGAAGACAACATGGACTTTGTTGATTTGTGTAAAGAATTGGAATCCCTAGAGAGAAGGGTAATGGTGCAAAGATTTCACATCCAATAGGATAAGTTGGAAGCAGATGGAGGAGCATACTAGTTAGGAGAGAAATTAGAGGAAGCTGGAGATGTACCGACAGAGGAGCTGACAGAAACCAATCTATCAGAGGAGGTGAATGACCAGCAAGTCAGTGAAGAAGAGACTGAATAATTGGAGTTTGCAATAGAGTGACAACTTAGTGCCACAAGAGGAGATGAAGATGATATGGGGGATCATGATGATCCACCCATTGAGAAGGAATACTTGCATCTGAGAAGACTGCATAAAGAAAGCCAACCAGTTGAGCAACTCGATAGGGTGATTAAGGAGATAAGAAGGTTGATATTGAGGTCAGTAGAAGAATCTGTCAGCAGGAAGAAGATGAGTAAAGGAGAGCCTTCCATAGCAGTAGGAAGGAGAAGAAGCAACAACAACAACAACAAAGTAATGGAGTAGATGGAAAACTCCAAAAGAGAGCTTGGGATCTAGGTGGATTTCAATAGAGTTGAGGATCTCATGAGCAGGAGCTCATGAATTTTTCATAGCAGTGGAGTATGATGTAGGATAAATTCTCCAAGCCAACGATGCCCCAACTAGACAACACATCAAGCGTGTATTCAAGGAAGGAGAGGCGTCAAACCTCATTTCAAATTTCAAATTGTAATTAAATGTTTGTAAGGCTGGAAGAGCCAAAGCCATGTCATTGCACATGCAAGAGATGAAGTCACCTTTAATGGTTGACAAATTGAGTATATCTAGATCTGATCTAGACTAGACAACCATTTATTGTAATTTAAGTAGGTAGCTTGGAGGGAGAGCTCAAGGAGCCCCTCTTTTGTAAAATATCCTTGTATCAAAATTCATTAGAGCACGTAGATGAGAAGAATGAGTGGAAATCTCAAGAGAGGAGAGAACTGAGACTCTGTTGCAGTCCAATCTTTGTAACCATTGTACAAACATTCTGAGATTAATATAAAGAAGTTTTCCGGCCCATGAGTTGTCTGTGTGTCTATGCATTTGAATGTTAATGGTGTGTTTATTTATGTTGTATATGTATGTGGTAGTTTCCATCTACAGGGATATATACAATTCTCTATCTGTGGGTTTGTTAATTGTTTCTAGGTTCTTTAGGTTGTGCAAGGAGTGCACAACAAAACGTTGGAAGTTATGTAGCCATCACAAGGAGTGTGCATATGAATCTCTCTGTCGAGTTCAGAGGAGAATGTCCTAGGAGGGAACACTAGGAAAGTTTAGGGACTCAAGAGAATCCTCAAGGTTACTGAACATCTTGGAGGTAGGACTGTGCAAATAAGGCACTGGGAGACAAAACTACTGAAGGTTCTGTAGAGCTCTGCTAGGAAAGCATCGAGCAGGTGCAAGGAGTGCACAAAGGAACTCTGTTTTGAGTTCATACAGAAGAGAAGTGTTGGAGGAGAAGACACTCACAGAGTTACTGAATACTCTGTCGGCTCAACAAGGATTGCTTGAGAAAAAGTTTCCAAGAGGGCACTTATATCCCTTTGAGGAGAAAAAGGGACAAAGACCTTTGAGGTACGAGTAGTGAAGCTCGAGGTTGATACATAGTTGTTGAATACTCTGGAGGAAGAACTGTGTAGAGCAGTGCACCAGGCCAACAATCATACGAAGTGTTGAAGGACATCTAGTTGAAGGTTGGTCAAGCAGAAGGGGTGTGCGGAAGAGAGAACTTGTTCCAATTTCGTAAGCTCGGGAGGAATAGTGTCATTGTGCATAGAATCTCCGCAAGGATTGCAGAAGGTCGAGAAAAATTCAATTAAGTGGAATGAGAAACAAGAGAAAGGAGCGCAGAGGAGTGGACTTATTCCAAGTCCCAAATCTTGGGAGGAGAAGTGCAGGTGAGACCTAAGACATCGGTCTCACAAGAGAAGAATCAAAGGCCACAGCCTTTGAAACTTTTGAATTCTTCCAAGTCGAGAGAAATTGCAAGCTTAGGAGGAGGAGCGACGAAAGTCATTCGATCAACTGCAGAGGAAGAGATCTGGATCATTGAATCTCACTTCCAAACACTCAGAAGAATGCGTAGGAGGAGATCATATCTGGACCATAGGATTTGAGCACGTGGACCAACAACTGTTGGATCCAGGGGAAAGTGCATGAGGTCTAAACCCTTTGAACGTTCACAGGAGATCCAACTTGTGAATTCGCAAAGTTTCGACATCATCGAAACCATCCATTGTCAAGGGGATAGGTGGAAAAAGATCTAAGAGTTCAAGGATTCAGACCTCAGAAGATTAGCAAGGAGAAGAGGAAAATATCTGAGGATTTGGGAGCCACAATGATCCCATCCATCTATTGAAAGAGGACACGTGGTGAGAGATCATCATTTCACTGAATCGCAGAGTGGAAAGGTCAAAGGGTAGAATCGTGAGGACTTGCGAAGTGCAAACTCATGAGTTGATCTGAGCCGTTAGATCGAGGAAGGTCGTGGACCATCGATTTGAGGCGAGCATAGAATCAAAAAATTGGGAATCAAGAGAAGGTAGGAAGCCATTGTCGAATTTCATGAAACACGAAGTCCCGATTCGCGAAGGAGATCAGGACCGTTGGTTCACGGGGATTGTGGACCGTTGATCTGGCGAGAAAAACTCGCTAGTTTGAGTTTCGGAAGGACGAGGGAGTGAACTTCACGAGATGCAAGGTCACAAAGCGTGAAATCATGAGGCGCTTGAGAATTGGCCCCGAGTCATAGTCGGAGGTCATATTGGTGAAGGCTGAACAAAGGAGCTAGCACTCGTTAGGTGTTAGTTTGAGAGTTCAGAATTCGAGAGAGTTGGAGTCACTCGCAGCAGAATATCTGACTCGCGAAGTCATGAGGTTCCTTTTGATAGGCGTACGGTCACATCCAGTGGTCGCATGGAGGAGGCTTGCGTCTAGTGCTAATTCATGCATGCAAAGTTTCATAAGGACCTGTGGATAATTGTTTCATGGAGGTTCCAACAGGGACCCAAAAGAGCTAATCCATCTCAGAGAATTGGAACAATCCTTGACCGGGAGGTCGGTAGGCCCTGTTGAAGTAGGGGGGCTGCGTAAAATTACAAGGGATTGACTGGTAGAAGGAACAAAGGAGATCCTTTTTTTCTGGATGAGAGTTTGTAAATACATGAAGAATCTGTAATGACATTTATGCACAGTTTTAATATTAAGAGAGGATTCATCTCTCTATTCTCTTGAGTTTGTAACTTTTTTTTTCCTGGGATTATAACACGAGAAACCCCCAAGTACTTCCCCACATTTCGTGGATGGTAAACAGAGTAAACCATTTGGTCTGATTACATGCCTAACCTAGTGGGGACATGAATTGAGGCCCTAAACAAGCTCCTAGCCAGGGATTCGACCTCGGAACTACATTCAAGAAAACGACGAAACTCATCCACTTGAGCTAACCCACCGAGTTGAGTTTGTAAATTTCTTATGTTTATCTAAATCCTTTTCTCAGTGGTCTAAAACACTTTCAAGGATCTGATTAGGAAGTATTATTTTATGGATGTTTGATTTTTTCAACATTTTATTTGTTCTTCTTTCTAATTTTCATTAAGGTTATGATTATGTTTGTTTATTTTATGAAAGATATTAATTATCTTCCGATGTTGCATTAATATTTGCTTTAGTGAGAATAACAATCTTTATATCAGAAGTTAATGTTGAAATAGTGGTCTAGTACATACCTCACTGGACATGCTTTTAGGTATTGATTGTTTAGATTTTCTTGAAATACATTTAGATAGTTGCATCATGCATATTAGGTTGATAGCGCATATTCTTCGAAGTTATTAATATTAGTGGACCACCATTCTACATTACTATTAAGACTTCTATTTGTTTTACTTCAAATATTACACGTTGATATTTGAAGTAATCTTCTGTATTTTTTCCATCTTTTATTATGATAACTCGGAAAATAGGGATTACGGTGCCCTTTCTGATTAGATGAATTGTGTAGTTTTATTATTCATATGTATTTATATCTTTACATGACCTTTCCCTTGTATCTTTTATTTTACTTCTTTTATGAGATTTATTGAATATCTTACATATTAGGGCTTCCCCCCTCCAACTTCTGGATTCTTCCAAGAAAGCCTAAATCAAGGAGGATTTATATAAGCCCCATAGGGTGCCTTGGCATTGTTCCCTATCCAAGAACAACACACCCCATAATGTTAAGAGTGTTAATTATAAAATACTTATGGATTTACTCAAATTTTCTCCAAGTTTCTCTAGAAATGCTACAACCCCAAACTTCACAGCAATATAAGATTACTGGAGTAACAAGTGTATCAAAGAGGATTTTTTTTTTCCCATATCCAAAAATATGTTTTTTTATAGTTGTTATCAAGACCAAAATAGGCTTTCCAACCTCCATTAATTCATCTTTCCACACTATAGTTTCATTTAATATTATGATGAAGATCATCTAAAAGATATTTGTATGAAATAACTTCCCCTAAGGAGTTATTATTGTCATATATAATGTTGGGGTAGGTGATTTTTCTAGATTTGATTATCATAACTTTTGTCTTATTAGTATTTACTAATAATCTAGATCTTGTTGGAGTTACTTCACACACACCTAGGATTTTTTTTTCCTAAGGTTTTTCCTTGTTTTTTTAGTCATTATTAGTTATTATCCAGTCTCCTATATTTTAGGGGAGAATATTCCACTTGGAGAATGTTCTCTTCAGTTGACACTTTAGTTTGACTAGTTGAGTTGAGTCTAGATCTTGCTTTGGTTTTGTCACCATGAAACATTGGGATCATCACCATGATAATGTGCACTTGCCTTGGGATCATCACCAAACTAGCACATTAACCTTGATTCCTTGATCTACTCCTCACTACACTCTGTTCAGTCAATTAACTGAAGACTGGTTGACTAGTTAACTCAGCTAGGTGGCAATTCACTCCCGTAACTGCCTGAGAGACTAGACTAGGTGCCAGTTCACTCCCATAACTGTTGGTGTGTGTCCAGATCACTCTAGACCATCACTATGGAACATTGGTTCTCCTCCAGTGTGCATTCATTGAGTTATACAGAGTATATCATGTGTGAATTATTCATTATTCATTATGGTTAATGATAATTCTTCTATTCCTTCTCTCCTTATCCTTCTTTCTCAATTTCTCTCTGCAAATGTATGTAGTATTTTCTAGATAGATCTATTCTATCTAGGTTCAACAAATTTTCATGGTATCGGAGTTGATAGACTGCTAAGCAAAAGCTACACCAAATTTTTTTGTAGGTACAAAATATTGAAGATAATGGAAAGATGGATTTCCCAAAAGAATTCATTCTTACACCTTACAAATACTTTGCATGGAAGGAGAAAATAGTCATACATCTCCAAACCAAAGGATTGTACAGGTTAACCTTGAATACAGACACACAACTAACATCAGCCATAGAAAAATCCAAGTACTTAAATCGAATGAATGAAGCATTCAGAACAATTTGCAGTATTATTTCTCTCGATCTCCTTTTTCACATATCTTCCTGTAAGAATCCCAATGAATCCTGGACCACCTTGTAAGGTCTCTTTGGCAAACATAATGAGATGAGGGGACACATGTTGGAGGTGGAATTTCTCACATTGGATCCAAAAAGCTTCGACAATATCCAATATTTCTTTACAAAATTCAAGGATTTACTGTTGCAACTCAAAGCTTGTGGGGTTGATAAATCTAAGGAGGAGAAACAAATGGTTCACACCATTCTCTCCAAACTTGGTCCCGAATTATCTGTGTTCGTGTCCACATTCCATTCAGTCAGATTCGCCTCCAGATCCACCTGGAAGATGCCTTCTCTTGAGTACTTTATCGAATCCATGACACAAGAGCAAACTAAGCTCATCAACATGGGAAAAATCAAAGGCCCAAAGGTGCATGCACTTGCTATGCAAGATGGCAGCCATCAATATCAGAAATCTAAAGATAAATGAAAAAGGAAATCTCATGCAAATCCGAAGAAGGGAGGGTACTCAAAACCCTTCACAGATAACTCTGGATCCAAAGGGGAAAAGGGAGGAAAAGGGGAGAAATTCACATACTGACACAAAGGATTCCATCCAGAATCCGCATGCATGAAAAAACAAATATATATAATGACTCAAATACTTCAGCAAAACAATCATGGATATCACATCCCCTAGGGTGCCAAGAAGAAGAAGCCAGAAGATCATAATCCCAAGAAAGGTAATTCTAGCCATGCCTTGATTTCCATCAACTCCTCTCTCGATGATTGGATTGTAGATTCAGGAGCATCACATCACATGGATGCCTCAAAAGCAGTCTATTCTTCATTAGATTCATGCAAAGGTCCTCCTATTCTGATGGGGGACAAATCTTCAGTCGAAGTCACCAGCAAAGGAAGGATTGAACTCACGAACGAAATCTTTGAGAATGTGTTGCACGTTTCCAAAATTTTCATCAACCTTTTCTCTGTGTATCAGATGAAGAATTCCGGTATCAGAAAGAAAGTCATATTCACACCAAATGTCATTTTTGGCATAGGGTAAGACCCAGGGTTCAACGCTTCAACAACGCACCAACAAAACCCTAACTACCAACCCTTTTGTCAACACCTGCGAAGCGGGTGAAGTCTCACCCGAGGTAGAGGCAGGGTGGGGTTACATGACTCAGGTGTCTGTAACCAAGATGAGACACCGATCTGTGATTACAACACTTCACAAATTACTTTAACAACACTTAGAAGATAATATGCAGTAGTTCTTTAGCTTCATTAACATCGCAGAACAAACTCTAAGAGAGATCGACGCAGTAACAACAAATATTAAGCGCTTTAACCATTTAGCACATAGAAACGAATTAGATATAACATTCATTCATAAAGCACACGCAAAGTACTAATCATCATCATATCTATCCATCATACATAATAACAAAAGCACTAAGCAGATAAAAGAGAAACACAAAATAAAACAAAACACATCAAAGACACAAGATATACGTGGTTCACCCCAGTGTGGGGCTACATCCACTAACTGCTTATTCTTCTCTATTATTCTTCAATCTCTTACATTCATCCACTCGTGTGCACTGCTAAATTATGAGCTTGATTTCTTTTGCGGATTAATTCTTTTATTTTCTTCAATACTTTGATTCCAACTTAATACACTTCAACAATACCAAATCATAACCGAATAACAATAACTATGTAGATAAGTAAGCATGCACATCAACAACACATATACCTTGGGGAAACCTAATACAAGGAGAAAACCCCCAACAAACAATATTCCTTTATTGCATTAATAATGAAAGATCACTTACAAATATCCACCATGAATGTTCTTCTCTTAAAGAGCTTGCCAAGATGACTTTGACCTGACAAAGACCTAATAGACCTTGCTGAAATACACCTCTGATATGTTGCTTCTATTGTTGATATACAACACTGATATGTTGTTGATATATGCCTTTGATATGCAGCCTCTATTGCTGATATACAACACATATATGCTTCTTTGGTATGCTACCTCTTTATCATTGATATTCTCCTCTATTGCTTCACCCTTAACCTGCATATCAAACTATGTTGAAGAGAGGGGTCAACCTCTGCTTATATAGGCTGAAGAGGAGAAGAGGAGAGGCTTGAAATAGTAACTTGTTTGCATGCTTTAATCATAACTTAGCTTCATACTTTAGTTCAAACTTAGAACTAGACTTGAGACTGGTATACTCTAGTTCAAAAATAGAACTAGACTTGAGACTTCAGTTACAACTCAACATTATAGTTTAGTTCGAAAATAAAAATAGACTTGAGACTAGTATACTTTAGTTCGAAAATAGAACTAGACTTGAGACTTCAGTTACAACTCAACATTACACTTTAGTTCGAAAATAGAACTAGACTTAAGACTTCAGTGGCAACTCAACATTACACTTTAGTTCAAAAATATAACTAGACTTAAGACTTCAGTTACAAATCAGCATTACACTTTAGTTCTAAAATAGAACTAGACTTGAGACTTCAATTACAACTCGACTCTTTACAAGGAAATTCGAACTAGTTCGAAAATAGAACTAGACTTGAGACTTCAGTTACAACTCAACATTATAGTTTAGTTCGAAAATAAAAATAGACTTGAGACTAGTATACTTTAGTTCGAAAATAGAACTAGACTTGAGACTTCAGTTACAACTCAACATTACACTTTAGTTCGAAAATAGAACTAGACTTAAGACTTCAGTGGCAACTCAACATTACACTTTAGTTCAAAAATATAACTAGACTTAAGACTTCAGTTACAAATCAGCATTACACTTTAGTTCTAAAATAGAACTAGACTTGAGACTTCAATTACAACTCGACTCTTTACAAGGAAATTCAAAATTCTCTTCATGGTGGATAATGTTAGACATGCCAATGCACTAGATCAATACATTTATATCATTTGCAATATTAGGAATATTGTTTGTTTCTATCTCATAGGAATTTTATATTCAACCTAACTTTTTCTAGATGGCTTGACTTTTTCTCATGGCTCACAAGGCTTGACTAGGCTCACAGAGTTTGTACGCCCCCCTGACTTTTTCACTAGTCTATCTATGCTCACAAAGGTTGTACGTTGCCTCTAAATTTTCCACTAGACTGTCTATGCTCACAGAGGTTGTATGCTCCCCCTAAATTTTTCATTAGATTCACATAGCATCTCGTTTGTCCCGAATTTTGGTTTGACTCATAGAGGTTGTACATTCCCCCTGGCTTTTTTCAATACCTCACAAGAATGGTTGATTCTCCAAATCTCACTGGCTAGCCTCAGGGTCACCCATATGGCCTCTCATTGGAGAATGAATGTCGATGCTGCCAAATTTAACACTCCCTCTCAGCGAGGGAGTCATTCTCATCCACACCAAGCTTGCCTCTCAACTGCACAAACTGTCTCGAGGCCAGAGGCTTGGTCAGGATATCAGCTACCTGCTCGCTTGTGGCTATGTACTGTAACTTTACAGTTTTTCTCTGGACCAAGTCTCAGATATAGTGGTACCTCATGTCAATATGTTTTGACCTGTTATGAAATATCAGGTTCTCTATCAATTTCATGCAACTTTGATTATCACATTGAACCACCTTCATCTCGAGATTGTCACCAAACAACCCAAAAACTAATTTTCTGAGCCATACTGCTTCCTTGCTAGCATCACTTGCTGCAATGTACTCAACATCTGTTGTACTCTGTGCAATGGATCCCTGCTTCCGGCTTGACCAAGAGATCATAGTAGATCCTAAATTGAAGCAATATCTGGAAGTGCTCTTCCGATCCACTGGGCTTCCTGCCCAGTCAACATCTGCATACCCATGCATAAATAAACCACCACTGGATGTATATCTCAGACCATAAGTAATGGTCCCTCTGAGATATCTCAATATGTGCTTTGCTGCCACCCAATGTCTCTGTCTTGGTTCAATCATGAACTAACTCATTGCAATCACTCCATAGCATATATCTGGCCTAGTGTGGATCATGTACATCAATGATCCAATCAGCTGCCTATACATGGTGGGATCCACCAAATTTCAACCTGTATCAGAATCATGCATCTTCCTCAGGTTGGTAACCATCGAAGTAGACATGGATTTGAAATCCATCATACCAAACCTATTTAGTACATCTACTTTGTATTTTCCTTGTGCCAGAAATATCTCTCCCTGTCTTTGCCACACTTCCAATCCTAGAAAGTAATGCATCAAGCCTAAGTCTTTCATCTCAAATTCTGAGGTTATCTCCCTCTTACACCAGGCTATTAGACCTTCATATCCTGTTAGAAAGAGATCATCAACATACAAGATTAGTATAACAGGTTGGTTACCTCTTACCTTGAAGTAGAGATTTGCATCAACATCACTTTTCTGAAAGCCCAGGATTTTAAGAAAGCCATCAATCCTATCATACCAAACTCTGGGAGCTTGCTTAAGACCATACAAGGCCTTCCTTATCTTGCATACATGAGTGCATTTTTTATGCAGTAAAAAACCATCTGGTTGTTCCACAAATACCTCCTGTTCAATATTTCCATTTAAGAATGTTGTTTTTACACCCATATGATGTAGCTTCCAACCAAGAACGGAAGCTAAAGCAATAATAGTTCGAATGGAGGTATACCTAGCTACAGGGGCAAAAGTCTCTTCGTAGTCGATTCCAAACCTACGAGGCCTCTTCCTTTTCCTGAAAGTTACTTTGGGAGCAACTATCATTTCTGCTTCTTGCACTATTTCTTTAAGCCACACTGACTTCCTTTTGGCTGGAGGTTCTTCAAGAGTTATTTCTAACACTTTAGCATGTTATAGGGGCTCATTAATTGGCCCTTCATGAGGTTCCTCCCTATGATCATCTGACTCTTCATTTTCAGAAGAGGGTGAAGCTGGCTGAACTACTTCCGATTCCTGATGAAGTTCTCTGGATTTCTTAAATGTGGCTTCCTCATGGAAAGTCACATCTCTGCTTACCTCTATTTTCCTCTGACTTGGTACATAAATACTGTAAGCCTTGGAGTTCTCACCGTACCCCACAAAAACCCCTTTCTTTCCCAAGGGTTCCATCTTTGTCCTCTTTTCCTTAGGGACATGAATATACACAGGACACCCAAATATCCTTAGATTCCCTACTTCAGGTTTGATCCCTAAGAATACTTCTTCAAGAGTCTTGTCCTTCAAGATAGCATGTGGACACCTATTCTGAATATACATGGTAGTGGAGGTAGCTTCTTCCCATAAGAATTTGGCAGATCCTGGTCAAACATCATTGCTTTCGCTGCCTCACAAATTGTCCTGTTTTTCCTCTCAACAACTTCATTTTGCCAAGGGTTATATGGCATGATCAATTGTCTTTTGATTCCTACTGACTTGTAGAAATCCTCAAACTGGAGAGATTCAAACTCTCCTCCATTGTTTGTTCTAAGGATTTTGATGTGTTTCCCTGTCTTATTTTCAATAAATGATTTATACTCTTTGAGTTTATCAAATGTGTCGCTTTTAAATTTAAGGAAATATCTCCAACATTTTCTTGAGTAATCATCAATAAAAATGACATAATACAAGCAACCACTGAGTGAGGGAGATGACATGGGACCACATACATCAGAATGAACTAGATCTAAGATTCCCTGAGCTCTGTTGTCACTACTAGGAAATGATTTCTTTATATTTTTACCTCTGATAGATCTGGCAGAGATTTGCAATGAACATGTCCAAGTATTCTGTGCCACAACTCCCTGGAGCTAGTCACATCATGAGCCAATTCCTAAACTGACTATTCTGACACGATGTATAGTCCTCCATTGCGATTTCCAATGGGTTCTGCTATACTTAAGTGGCTACTTTTAGCCCACAGTAGTGCCTTCTTGTCCTCGAAGATCACCCAATATCCCTTGTCCTCAAGGGTTGCAACTAATAGTAGATTATTCTTGAGCCTTGGAACACATAATACTTCATCAACATGAAGTCTAGCCCCAGATTCCAATATGAAAGAGATAGAGCCTACTCCCTCTATCTTATAACATTTTTCATCCCCAGCTCAACATGCTCTACAAAAGATTTTGTCTCGAAATATGAGAGGATATATTTGAACCCTGTCATGTGCTTTGATGCACCACTGTCTACTAACCAAGTTTTCGGCCCTGTGAAAACTGAACTGGATAAGGAAGAAACCAAGTAATATTCTTTTCTATTTTCTTTCTCAATAGAAGGACTTTTCTGATTTCTTTTGGATTCATCATCCTCAGTAGTTGAGGCATGATGTTTCCCTTTCCTAGGATATTTATTTCTAAACCAACAATATTTATCAAAATGACCCAACTTATTACAACTAAAGAAGTTAATCTTAGATGTATCAATATTCTTGCCTTTGAATGTACCTTTGGTGTTTGGCTTCCTTTGAGATCCTTTCTGGAAAGTGCCTTTCTTCTTTCCCTTGAATCTTGATGCTAAAGATGAGTGCTCTTCTTTCGTTGGCTCACTCCTGGTAGCTATGCGACTCTCCTCTTGGAGGAAATCATTACATAACCTCTCAAATGTGAGATGAATCTCTCTCCCACTTACACTGGATAAGAAGGTATCCCATGAAGAAGGAAGACCATAAAAAATGGCCTGCACTAAATCATCATCGTCCACTATCACCCCTGTGACCAAATGTTGATCTCTGATCTGGGCTATCCTGGAACAAAAATATGCCACTAATTCACCTTTCTCCATCTTCAAATACTTAATATTGTGCTTAAGTGTCCTCTTCTGACTTGTAGCATGTTTCTCATACAGATTCACTAAGGTATCCATATAGTCCTTGGGAGTCATTAACGAAGTCATTGTAGGCATTATACTGTCTTTGACTGAGTCAAAGATGATTCACTTAGCCTTTGATTGAATCTTCCTAAAGGTCGCTCTTCCTGCATTATTCGTGGGTTCTGTTAACGACAAAAAATGCATTGTCATTTTCGCAAGAATGATGCCTAATCTTGTAACGAAATTTTTTCCAGCTTACCTAACTCCAAATCCAAATCTGATTGCACTGTTGGAAAGCTTATGATCTGTAGATGAAAATTGACTATTTGAACGTGCAAAATGGACATTCCACGGCTGAGAAAATTGATTTTTCCCAAAGATAGTTTTTTCTGAAAATTCTGACTTTCGGTGGTTAATTCACCCAGAAGTCTTCTATGTTAACCACCGAAAGCCTGTTTTAACCAGAATTCTTGAAATTTCGCCCAGATCAGGAATTTTTGAAGCATAATGAGATGAAACCTCTTGGAATAGACAGGTGGTGAATTATCAAGTCAGATCCAATGGTTACTTTGATGGATAAAGGCCAAGAAGATGTGTTTTAATCAAGTTTGGTACATTTTTCAAAGGCAAAAATATAGGGATTTTTGCACACCTCAGCAAATTCGAATTTTAGCTCTTGGAAAAGTCATCATCTAGCCTTGGGAGGCTGTTCTACACTACACCAACAATCAATAGAGACAAATATGGGATTGGCCTCATTTTGAGGAAGCATCCCACTTCTTTTGCAATAGATTTTGACTTGCTATTTTTAGTTGATTTGATCCATGTTTTGAGGATCTGAAAACTGTTTGTAAAGGCTATAAAGCCTAGGAACTCAGTTTGATATGGGGTTCGATTTTGAGTG
>JZKD02S1674809.1:1844274-1872061 GCA_000966675.3 Picea glauca
TACCCCACAGGTCAGTTACCTCTACCCTCTGAATTTGTTCACCTTGTCCCGCCTCTGGCACAACTTAACACCAGTCTTGTCGTCCCCCTGACACTCGACCTTGTTACACGGTTGCAGCCACTGTTTCTCTTATATATCTCCAACCAAGGGCAGTCTTGAGTCATCCCACTTCTTGATGTCGTCCATGTACCTCTACCACTTCCTCACCTCAGTAGATTCCACGGAGCACCTTTTTTCTTCTGGGAGTCGCGTCCCCCTTTTGTCGACATCATCACACTTTTCCAGAAGGGCGACAATATCTTGATTCTCATTCTCTATTTTAATGAGAGATCTCAGACGACACAGGGTGAAACACCATTGCTCCCTTCTGTCGTTGGCCCCCATAACATTCGACGCCAACACTCTCTCATGTTATGGTGGGTCTTACTTTGCGACTGTTGCAGTTATTTTTGTCATTTGCCGAAGACCTCTGAACGTGGTAGGGCCATCAATGCCCACATCATCGTCGTTGCTTATTACAACGATCATTTCCTATTATTCAGAGTATGTTCCTTTGCAAAATTGTCTTCTGCCTTTATCATTACCGCCCCCGAGGGCACTGCAGTTGTCTACACCAAGACTTCCGTCATCTTTTTTCAGAGTTACATCACACGAGCATGGGGCATGCACGCCTCGTTTGTACACAATTGTATATTTTTTCTCTGCACGTCTCTCAGAAGGTCGAGATACTGCTTCCTTCCCTCTCCAACGGATCGCTCCGAAAGGTCCCACTCTTGCTTTCCCTTACAACCACATTCTCAGTAGAAGAAACATTGATGGATTTAGGCTATACATATGCTCCTAACCTCATCCATCAGGAGGCATCTGTTACACTGAAATTTCGTCTGCACATGGCGACAAGAACTCCACATCATCAAAACAGCAATGAAGTCACTCATGGAACTAAATTAATTTCACAGCACTCCAGAAGGGAAAAAAACTATACAAAGTAACCAAAAATTGAAGGGCGCTTTACAACAACTTGATGTGCGCGCACATGCGCGGGACAAAAACGTGTTACTAGCGCATGCGCGCTCGACGCGCGACTGTGAACACAAAAACCCGCGTATCTGCTAATACGGTGCATTAATTGCATAGGTCAACCTCCCGACCGCCTACGGACCGGCCCCCAAGATGATTTGACTCTCAAATCAGAGCCAGCTCTGCAAAATCGGCGGATTAATGACCCAAATAAACCCTAATGTGCCCCTATTCACACTTGGAGAAGGTTACGTGACCGCCTGTGAAGCTGCTATAAAAGGCCATGAGGGTACACTGTTTTGGCAAGGAATTCTAAGCACTGTTATGCTGTTCAGATGGTTAAGGGCTCATCCTTTAAACAACAACCCATCAACTGCATCACCGGGAGTTCTTTCACTGCTATGTGCAGTTCCTTTCACTTGTAAGGAAAGAAATTTGTGTTGAGGGCCCCGAAGAGCCTTCCGCTGGGGGGAGAAGGAACCTCTGGTCTCTTTCTTCAGCGTGCTCTGGTTTCATTAATACACTAGCTTGAAACCATTGGTGACCCCTGTGTCTTGTGTTTGATGTTCTTTGCTTATTTTTGCAGTGTTATTTGCTTTCAGTTGATAGTTAGATTGTAGTTTGTTTTGTTTCTGTTAACCCTTTTTCTCCACAGCTGTTCTACCCTGCCGGACCCAATAGGGTATGCAAGTGCTCTCCATTTTCTCACCTGGTGACCATTTGAACGCGAACACCAAGTATGCACGAGATCTACTTGAGAGATTTCACATGATAGACTGCAAGTCTACTCCGATTCCTTTCCTATCAATATTTAGACTTGAGGATGGCTGGGAAATTCCATTGGTTGACAATAAACTGTACAAACAACTAGTGGGGATATTTTTGTATCTCACATATTCCCGACCATACCTTTCCTATGTAGTTGGCGCAGTTTCCAGGTTCATGCAGGAGCTGCATGAGCTACATTGGAAGGCTACAAAGTGTATCCTTCGATATGTATAGGGAACAATCACCTTTGGGATTCATTATGCAACAGACTCTATATTATATATCATCGGGTTTATTGATTCTGACTGAGTTGGCGATAACATTGATCGCAAGTCCACATTTGGTTACTCAGTCAGTCTTGGTTTCGGGCCTATCTGTTGGTCGAGCAAGAAGCAAGCTGCCATTGCTCTATCTTCGGTTGAGGCAGAGTAAAGAGGGGTACTTAACATAACCATTCAGGCTATGTGGCTACAAGTTTTTCTCACTGAGTTGGGCATTCAGTTTCATCGACCGATCGTCATCTAGTGTGACAACCAGAGCACTCTGAAGTTCTGCAAAGATCCAGTTCAGAGGCAGCAGATGAAGCATATCGAGATCCACATGCACTACATCTGAGACTTAGTACATGAGGGGATCATCGACCTACAGTTCTGTCCTTCAGCATAATAAATGACAAACATCTTCACCAAGACCTTCACTGAGAAAAAGTTCCATTCTCTGCGAAGTTGTCTTGGAGTGAAGGACACAGTTACCTAGAAATTGTAGTTCTTCTTTTGACATACATTGTACATTGAGTGGGGGTTTGTCGCATGAGGTTTTCCCTCTTTCCTCACTTTATTTCAGTCTATCTTTTATATTTGGGTACCTAACATGGTCTCGTTCCTGGGACCCATTCTTTATTTTCACCATAGTGATGTTCAAGGGGGGTGTTAGAGTTACTTCACACACACCTAGTATTTCTTTTTCCTAAGGTTTTTCCTTGTTTTTTCAGTAATTGTTAGTCATTATCCAATCTCCTATATTTTAGGGGAGAATATTCCACCTGGAGAATATTCTCTTCAGTTGACACTTTGACTAGTTGAGTTGAGTCTATATGCTGCATTAGTTTTGTCAGCATGCAACATTGAGATCATCACCATGCTAATGCATACTTGTTTTGGGATCATCACTACACTGGTGCATTACCCTTGATTCCTTGATCTACTCCTCACTACACTATGTTCAGTCAATTAACTGAAGACTGGTTGACTAGTTAACTTAGGTAGGTGGCAGTTCACTCCCGTAACTGCCTGAGAGACTAGACTAGGTGACAGTTCAGTCCTGTAACTGTTGGTGTGTGTCCAGATCACTCTAGACCACCACTATGGCATATTGGTTCTCCTCCAGTGCACATTCATTGAGTTATACAAATTATATCATGTGTAAATTATTCATTATTCATTACGGTTAATGAGAATTCTTCTATTCTTTCTCTCCTTCTTCTTCTTTCTCAATTTCTCTCTGCAAATGTGTGTAGTATTTTCTAACTAGATCTATTCTGTGCAGATTCAACACATTTACAGAGTTAAAACAAAAATATTTGATAATTCTAAGTTGTTTGTCAAGATCATAAAATCCACTTACCATAAGAAGAATATCATCTATATAAATAAGAAAAATAATTACTATTCAAACCAAAACAATGCCAACACAATCTACTTTTTCTAGATATACTTTTAACTTGTTAACATAAATACCAATATAATAAGAAATAGAAGACATCCTTACTTAACCTCTATATTGTAATTCATTTATTACAATATGTACATATATGCATATCCAAATGAGTTGTACATGCAAATATGTACATATATAAAATACATGTCTATTAATAAAAAAACTTTAACTTTGTTTATTATGTTGGTTAGACAAAAGTTAAAAAAGAGAGGAAGAAACTTATATTTATTAAAAAAACTTAAAACGACGAATGGAAAGAAAAAAAATAAAATAATGAAAACACATGCATATCCAAATGGATTGTACATGCAAATATGTAAATTTATAAAATAAATGTTTATTAATAAAAACTTTGTTTATTATATTAGTTAAACAAAAGTTATAAAAGAAAGAAACATATATTTATACAAAATAAACTTTAAGCTGAGATTTAAAAATTTAATAAAATATATTAAAATCTTATAACATTAAATTCACATATTAAAATTTTTAAATATAATTCTTCATAATTATAACATTTTTTTAAAGCTATTCACACCATATTGTATTATCTTAAAAAGAAATTGTATAATGTCTATGTTGTTGCTCTGTCATTGGGGAAACCAAACCAGTCATAGAAAAACACTTTGTCTAGTTTAGTTGTCTTTAGAGATCATTGTAACTTGAAACTATAGTCTAGGAGATATCAAAAACTTAACATGTCTGACATACTGATAACTGTAAGGAGGTAGGGCTACCACTCCTAGACCTCTTATACTAGAAAATATAAAAGCAATCACAAATATCATGAGAAAAATTAAATGAAGGAAAGATGGTCATTCACCACCTGGGGATGAGGGTAGTTGATACAAATGGATATAGGTGGCCACCCACCTTTTCCAACTGGCTCAAAACAATTTTCTGACAATTTTGACAATTTACTATTTTTAGCAGTTTTAACTTCTAGGGCCATTTTGAGGGCCTAGATGAAGATTTTTCAAGATTGAAATCCTCAATGATAGCCAAAGGAATGATTGAGCCCCCAAAATGAATCTCCTTTACGATAACTTTCCAATGGGCTATCACACGCCTAAAACAAAGATCGTATGCAAAAGTTACGACCTCGAGAAGTTGATGTACTAACTTACCCAAACAGGGCCTACATGACTTTTGGCGCTTCATCTCCTAGGGTTAGGTTTTTGGATGTCTAGGGTTTTGGGCATTCTTTCTTATTGTAAAAAGGACTTCAGAGTCTCATTGTAACCTTCTTCTTGCGAATGCACGCTGCCGTCACATCTCTTCTCAGAGATAAGCCGCCACCACTCCAGCAAGCTTGTTTCTGCTGCATTTTACAGTTTCATCTTATTTCATTATTGAATAGAAAACTAGTTTTACTGTATCTCTGTTATTTTGTGTTAAGAACCTATTAATAATTTGTATTCATTTCATTCTTCTCATAAAATATGAATCAGTGGTATCAGAGCGGTCTGCTCCTTGTCGTCTTAATGCATGTCCCCAATGAGGTCGGAGTACAAAGAGTTGAGTCTTGAGCTTGTTTCTCTTGAGGACAAAAGCTCTCACACGCCCAAGCGACCTCCCATGGCAGGAGAAAAGAAATATGACGGGACATGAGATCCTTTCAAGCTGTTGATTGAGGAATCCCTCACGCAATAGAGGAACGAGATGATGGATAGTTCCACGCAAATCCTTCGGTGACTACCAATAGGCGACACATCTTCTTCGAACGGAGGCACCGCCCCCTTCAAGGTACAAATAAACTTCGATATTCCTATATTTGAAGGTTAGATAGACACATATGATATAGACAAGTGGTTGAATCTACTAGAAGGGTATTTTTTTGTCCATAACTTTTTGAATAAAGAAAAGATTACTTTTGCGCTCCTCAAAGCCATTCCACATCTGAAAGATTGGTGAGAAACTTTCTGTGAGCAAAAGGAAATAGAGGAAACCTCATTATTTTCAGTCACGACCACCTGGGAATCCCTCAGGGATGATATTAAGGAACAATACTACCTTGTCGGAAGTTATGACGACCTGTATACCAAATGGACCACACTGCGGCAAGAAAGAGACCAAGGAGTGCCAGATTTCACAAATATCTTCCATACCTTGCGCACCAAGTTGGGTATCAAAGATTCATAGAAACATCTGGTGCTCAAGTATCATGGTGCTCTGCATTAATACATCCAGACCAAAATGAAATTTCTAGACATCTCATCCTTGGGTGCGACCTACCGATATGCCATCAAAATCAAGTAGAAGCTCAAACAAAAGACGCGACAATTCAGGCCTGGGAACCCCGCACAACAAAATCTAGGAAAGGGTGGCCCCAACCCACCAAACAAAGGACATAGAAAATATGGACAGTATCAGACAACCAATGTAATTCGCAAGCAAAGAAGGACACCGAAAAGACAAAGAAAGATACCAAGAAGTGGTGCGACTTCCATAAGATCCCTTGGCATAACACTACTAACTGCCGCTCAAGGCAGTCGCTGGTGGATGAAGTGAAAGCCTCTGAATTAGATGCAGATTCTGACTTTGAGATAGAACCAGAAAGGGGAAGACAGATCATTGACACGAAACCTAGTGCCACCGTTGCTACCACTAAGATCCAGCCTGGTGAACTAGACGAGCCAAAAGAAGGAGAACGCCTCTTCCATTCACAAATGTGGGTAAAAGGCACCCCAATACACTTCATTGTTGATAGTGGTAGATAGAAAAACCTCATCTCAGCAAAGGTCGTCAAGCAGCTGGCCCTGCCAACAATGCTGCACCCAAAACCCTACACCATTGGATGGCTCCGCCAAGGAAGCAATCTCCATGTCAACCAACAATTACGATTGTCGTACGACATCAAGCCCTTCAAAGACGAGGTATTGTGTGATTTTTCTCCTCTCAAAGTTTGTGATGTTCTTTTGGGCCAACCTTATTTATGGAAACGTCATGCTGTATATGAGTCTAGGCCTCATAGTGTTATTATTACTTTGAATAGGAAATTGTACAGGATACCCGAGGCAGTCCGACCTAGTGCTATTTCCTTGATCTCTGCTAAGCAATGCAGGAAGGTCATCTCTCATACGGGGAAGCTTGTCTTCTTCATGATTCGCTCTCAGAATAAGCGAAAGATCACAACCACATCCAGGATCTCTATGGATGACCTCTCCACACAACATAAGCAAGTAGATAAGGTCATGGAATAATACTCAAATATCTTCTCCTCACCTACAGGGATACCTCTGCACTGCTAGGTCAAGCACCCCATCGATTTGACCCCAGACGCACCGCTGCCCAATGGGCCAGTCTATTGTCACTCTTTGTTAGAAAATGAGGAGATCAAGCGATAGATCCAAGAACTACTCCACAAGGGGCACATCCACCCCATCTCATCACCTTGTGGGAGCCCAATCATGCTGGTACAGAAGAAAGATAGAACCTGGCAACTCTGTATTGATTATCGGGCTCTGAATAAAATCATAGTTAGAAACCGGTACCCGATTCCCCGAATCGATGACCTCCTTGATCAACTCATGGGGGCCAAATACTTCAGTAAGATTGATCTGAAGTCTAGCTACCACCAGGTCCCGATAGAACAAATAGATGTATGGAAGACCGCCTTCAAGTCAAAGGAAGGCCTTTTTGAATGGTTGGTCATGCCCTTTGGTTTGACAAATGCTCCAACCACTTTCATGAGGATGATGGATGATATCCTGTGACCATTCACAAATACTTTTTTAGTGGTGTATCTAGATGACATTCTAATTTACAAAAAGACTTGGGCTGAACACTTGCAGCATATCCAACAAGTTATGAACACCCTACGACAGTGCAAGCTATACGCCAACTTGGAAAAATGCTCCTTCGGCATGGACAGGGTCCATTACTTGGGTTACATCATTGATCAACATGGCGTACATGTGGATCCAGCCAAGATCCAAGTCATCCATGACTGGCCAACCCCAACAACACTCACTGAGATTTAGAGCTTCTTGGGCCTTGCCAATTTCTACCACAGGTTCGTGTTGGGATTCTCCCATATTGCATGGGCCCTCAGCCAAATAAATAGGGGTGGTGGTAAGGAGAAATTTGCATGGGGTTGGTCCCAACAACAAGCGTTCGATGATTTGAAGCAGCGCTTGTGCTTAGCCCCAGTACTTTCACTACCAGACCTACAACATCCCTTTGAGATCGAGGCAGATGCTTTAGACTATGCCGTGGGCATCGTTCTCACTCAGCACGACCACTTTGTGGCCTATCATAGTGAGACACTATCATATACTGTTTGTAAGTAGCCTAATTACGACAAATAAATGTAATCCATTGTGCAAGCATGCCGCCAGTGGAGACATTACATTCTTTGGAAGGAGACAGTCATCCACACTGATCATAAGCCACTGCAGTTCATGCAGACACAGAGAAAATTGGAGAATGACCACCATCAAAAGTGGTCCACATACTTGCAACAATTCCACCTCAACATCAAGTATAAAACTGGAAGCACCAATCGCGTCGTTGATTGCCTCAGCAAACCGCCAGTCACGACACTCACCACTATGCTAGACTCTTGTGGCCATGAGACATCGGGATGGCCCCAACTCTATGAGATAGACCCTGACTTCGCCACCACCTACCAAATGTTGGGTGCAAACACAGTTGTCGATACTTTCCATATTCAAGATGGGTTGTTGTGTCGTCTGGGCCATATATGTGTTTCATCAAGTGAGCGAGCGAAGCTGATCTAGGAATCCCACTACAGTCGGGTGGTAGGACACTTCGACGTCGAAAAGATAGTGGTGATGCTACAGAAACATTTCTACTGGCCGAAACTTTGACAGGAGAACAAAAATTATATCAGGTCCTGCACTGCCTGTGCTATTTCCAAACCAACCACTAAGAAACAGGGCCTGTACACCCCTCTTCCTACTCCCGACAGGCCATGGGAATCCATCTCAATGGACTACATGTCGGGCCTCCCGTCCACCAAGAGAGTAAATGACTGTGTTTTTGTGGTTGTTGATCGCTTTTCTAAGATGGCGATTATGGTTGCCTGCAAGAAGAGCATCACAACAGAGGCCACTGCCAAGCTCTTCTTTGAACGAGTCTGGGTACATTTTGGAATCCCACAAACCATTGTCTCAGATCGGGATAGTTGATTTCTCAGCACATTCTGGTCGAGCCTCTGGTCATTGCTGGACACAAAGCTCACCAAATCCACGACCTTCCACCCCTAAACAAATGGCCAAACCGAGGTTGTAAATCGAATGATTGTGCATATCCTTCGCATGTATAATTCAAAGAACCCTTGAACATGGGATGACATCCTTCCCTATGTCCATCATATCTACAACCGAGCCCTGCATAGCTAAACCGACCACAACCCCTTTCAAGTGGGGTTGGGATTCCAACCATTGGGTCCCATAGATGTTGCACTTCCCCTTGCGGTCACCTCAAACGACTCATCTCTTGCTCCAACTGAAGCTGACAAAGCCACCTGGTTCATTGAGCGGATACATCGCATCCACCAACAGGTTCAGGATATCCTACCAAAGTCCAATGACAAGTACAAACAACGCCATGATCAACATCGGGTGCCACATAAGTTTCAGGTGGGTGACAAAGTTTGGTTGCACTTGCAGAAATAATGCCTTATAGGACCCCATCGGAAGCTTCTCCCACTCCATTATGGGTTGTACACTATCACCAAGGCCATGGGGGATAATGCTTTTGAGCTCAACATTCCTCCTTTCCTTGGCTTGCACCTAGTGTTCAACGTGGATCTCCTTCGCCCTTATTTCCCACCATTATTGGACACCTCGGAAGTAGAAAAACAACTAACACCAACAGAGATCAACCCCGAAAGAATACAATAGGCACCCAATGATCAGATTGTGGACAGACAGATCAAGGGCACTTGAAAACAAAGGATCCAGCTTTATCGAGTCATCAAAGCAGGGCAACTCCTGCACCAAGGCAAGTGGCTCACCCGGGGCCAAATTCAACATAAATTTTCTCATCTGATGGGGGACCTTAATGCAATGAAGACCATTGATTCCTAAGGAGAGAGGATTGATCCATATGGATATTGGTGTCCACCCACCTTTTCCAACTAGTTCAAAACAATTTTCTGACAATTTTGGCAATTTACTATTTTTAGCAGTTTTAACTTCCGGGGCCATTTTGAGAGACTAAATGAAGTTTTTTTTTGAGATCGATCTCCTAAATGATATCCAAAGGCATGATTGAGCCCCCAAAATGAATCTCCTCAATGATACCTTTCCAACAGGCTATCACACGCCTAAAATGGATACCGTATGCAAAAGTTACGACCCCAGGGAGTTGATGTACTAACTTACCCAAATGGGGCCCACATGACTTTTGGCGCTTTATCTCCTAGGGTTAGGTTTTTGGATGTCTATGGTTTTTTGGAATTCTTGATTATTGTAAAAAGGCCTTTAGATCCTCATTGTAACCTTCTTCTTGCGAATGCGCACTGCCGTCACATCTCTTCTCAGAGATAATCCGCCACCATTCCAACAAGCTTGTTTCTACTGCATTTTACACTTTCAGCTTATTTCGTTATTGAATAGAAAACCAATTTTACTGTATCTCTATTATTTTGTCTTAATCCTTTGTTAATAATCTGTATTCATTTTGTTCTGCTCATAAAATCTGGATCAATAGTCCAGCTTCAAGAAGTCCAAACTAGTTATCTTCTCAACGAGCAAGTTGATCTTGTGGTCTACGATATTGATCTGGAGTTGCACGTTGTTTAACTGGAAAAGGATATCCTAATGGGATTCATGTCTTTCCACCAACACTTTACCCATTATCATTTTCATATGCCAATAGAGGTCAATATTTCAATAATACTTGGATTCCCTAGCTCGTGAGGAGCTTGGATTAGGAATCCAAGGGTGTATATTCTTGGTGACCTCTTCATCAAATATGAATCGCCTAAGGACCCTTACATAAACTTATGCAAGATCAATCTCATCCTAGATTTTTGGAGGAGTGTGCACTTCATAATCGATCATTGAACCTTTTTCTCTAGAAGGGTGCAAGGGCCTCCAAAGGCCACGTCTCATCATCAAAAGGTGCAAAGCATGGTGAAAAGTCACACCTCCTCATTAAAGGTCACATCTCATCGTCAAAGGACACTAAATCATCAACAACCTCTCCATCATAAAATTATCATAGTGCATGATGCGATAATCAATATGCTCAATGTCCAAGGTGAAAAACCAATGTCAAAGGTGGAAGAAGGGTCCATCATCCCTCCCAAGGGGTGTCCAATCATCTCCAAGTACAACGTCCTCAAATCAAATCCTAACAATCTTCTGGGTGCACTGTCCATAATGAGGGGCTTGCTGCCTATCTGATATCCCATCTAACCATATTTGCAATATCTTAGCTCATATGTTCAACATCCAAGGCCCAAGAGGTGTGGAAATGTGCCTTGGGACATACCAAGTCATCAAAGGACCTAATGCTCTATGTCAAGTGTGTAACATATCTGAAAAGTACATAATGTCTTGGGTATCATCATAAAAACATCCTCCAAAGGACCATGTCAAGGTGTATCATGATCAAACAAAGTCCACATAATCAGGTAAAACCAACAACTACAAGATAAAAGAGCCATTATAATTATACAAAGTAAGCCACCACTTAATACAAAATCCATGTAAGCAATTCACATTTGGTATCTTCTTCAAACTTCACATTAGCCCAAGAATTCATGCAAATTGACAAGTTTAGGTATCGGAGGACCATCAAAAGACCCTATTAGGTGTGTCAATACCTAGGTAGAGAGATAGTTCCCAGAAAACCCATCAAATTGTAAGTATAGTGAATGTAGTGGTATGGGGTTTACTTCATGGTGATAGAGTCATTGACACACAAGGTATCATGCTTTGTCCATCTCCATGAGTGCCTTTGTAGAGGGAGTGCTTGTTGTTTGAGATACCCTTTCTTTAGTAGTGTGTGTATTCCAAACCCCTTGCCTTTTGATATTATTTTATTACTTTTTCAAGTCCTCTTTTCATGTTTCAAGCATTCATTATTTTTCTTAATGAGATTAAGTCCTTTCAATTGATATGCATTCAGTGCATTAGGACTAGGGGTGATAAACTCATAACGAGGGGGTAGAACTCACATTGACCTTTGGATTTTGACTTGGTCATTCATCATCCCATTATTTCTTCTTTATTTTATATCATGCTTTCCTTTTTATTCAATTTTCTAGTAGTTGCATCAACCTCGACATTCTAGCCCTTCTTTTCATAGGAGAAAGAACCATGGGAATTTTTGGTGTACATGTAACAACCATTATGAGAAGACTAGTAGAATATGGAAGGCCCCATGATGAAAAGTATTAAGTATGAAAGGGAGATGTATGTTACCCTTACCAAGGCCTCTGAGTAGTACCCCTATTCACCAAGAATGACAACACTGGACTAGGACACAAATGACGACCACCAAGGTGAAACAAGGCAAAAAACATAACTTCCAAGCTTATGTTCTATTAACAAATCATGGGAATTTCATAGAGGAGGTTAGTATCTTTGTTTTTGGACTTAATTCATTCTGATGTATTTGGTCTAGTTAAAGTTCCTTCAATTTCTAAGGCTTTTTATTATGTGTCATTCATTGATGATTATTCTAGAAGGACATGGGTATATTCTAGGAAGATTAAGGTGTTGATGATTGATAATGGGGATGGTTTTTTTCCTGTAGAGTTTGATCAATTTTATAAGGGGAATAGTATTGAAAAACATAAGACAATTCCATATATCCCTTAGTAGAATGGAGTTGCAGAATGGATGAACATGATATTGATGGAGAGAGCTAGGAGTATGATTAGTGGAGTTGGATTCGAGAATAAGCATTGGACATAAGAGGTTGCTACTGCATGTTACTTGATTAACAAGTTTCCCGCATCATCTCTCGTGGATAAGACCCCCATGGAGGTATGGAGGAGAAAGAATCCCTCACTTCAATATCTTTGTGTTTTTGGTTGTGAGGAATATGCTCATGTGCCTAAGGAGAAGTGGTCGAAGTTGTATAACAAGGGTGTGAAATGTATCTTCATTGGCTACGACATTGGTGTGAAAGCATACAAACTTTGGGATCTTGTGACTGTAAAAGTTTTGAATAAAAGGAATGTTATTTTTAGAGAATTTAAGTGTTTTCCCACAATGGCGTAACAAGAATATGATGAAAATAATTCAATGGTTCAACTACCACCCAAGATAGAGAAAGTTGATCCGGAAAATGAACAAGAACTTCATGATGGACCTCATGAGGAGGAGGGTTCAAAGAGTTCGGAAAAGGAGGAAGAAACTCCACCTCAAACTCTAAGGATGTCCGCTTGACAAAGAATGCAACTAGACATGTATAATTATACTTTGTCTAATTTCAAATGTATATTTTCTTTATTTTCTAACACCGATGAGCCTAGACTTTTGAAATAGAAATTTTTGATGGAAGATAAGGAGTCTTGAAGATTGGCCATGGATGAGAAAGTGGTTGCACTTAGAAAGAATGATACATGGGACTTGGTACCATTTCTTGATGGTTAGAAACCCATTGGATGTAAATGGTCATTCAAAAAGAAGACAAGTTTAGATGGAAATGTTGAAAATCACAAGGCAAGGTTGGTTGCGACATTATATTCCTAGGTCGAAAAGAGTTACCAATTTAACGAGAACTCTTAAGAGTTCTCATTTTTTAGGTGTCACATTTAGTGGCTATGTTTACCCCCATTTCAAAAAATGGTGCTATTAATGAAATCTTTTTCTTTTTAGTGTTAAAATCACAATATTTTGCAACCACCACCTATAAAGTTGCAAACAAAAACATTAAAATCAAATCCCAAAATAAAAATGTGGTGCTCCCAACATCACCCATTTTTTTCAAAGTTAAAACTACAAATTGGTTGAAATCATGGTCTCGAAAACCAATACCATTTCAAACAAAAACCTCAAAATCAACCCCCAAAACTAAAAGTGGTGTTAGTAGTAGCACCCCCTTTTCTTCGAGGTTAACATTACAACTTGTTTGAAACTATGGCTTTGAAAATCGATATTGTCGTGAATCAAAACCATGAAATCAATGGTGCAGTGAGTAGAGGGTGAGAAGAATCTAGTGGCTCAACTACCACGCAAGATCGAGAAAGCTAAAGCAGAAAATGAACAAGAACTTCGTGATGGACCTGATGATGAGGAGGGTTCAGAGAGTTCGGAAGAGGAGGAAGAAAATCCACTTAAAAATTTAAGGAGGTCCACTCAAAAAATAAGGCAACCATATAGGTATAATTATAGTCCGTCTAATTTCAAATGCCCATTTTCTTTATTTGCTAACACCGATGTGCCTACAACTGTGAAATGGGAAATTGTGGTGGAAGATAATGAGTCCTAGAGATTGGCCATGGATGAGAAAATGGTTGCACTTAGAAAGAATGATACATGGGACTTGGTACCATTTCCTAATGGTCAAAAACCCATTGGATGTAAATGGGTGTTCAAAAAGAAGATCAGTTTAGATGGAAATGTTGAAAATCACAAGGAAAAGTTGGTTGCAACATGATATTCCCAGGTTGAAACAAAGTTACCAATCTAACAAAAACTCTTTAGAGTTATCATATTTTAGAGATTTCATTTAGTGATTATTTTACCCCCACTTCAAAAAATGGTGCTATTAGTAGCACCTTTATCTTTTTAGAGTTAAAATAAAAAAAATTGCAACCATCATCTATAAAGTTGCAAACAAAAACCTTAAAATTGACTCCCAAAACCAAGATGTGGTACTCCCAGCATCACCCATTTTTTCGAGGTTAAAATTACAACTTGGTTGAAATATTGGTCTCAACAACCAGTACCGTTTCAAACAAAAATCTTAAAATTGACCCCCAAAACTAAAAGTGGTGTTAGCAACAACATCCCCTTTTCTTCAGGGTTAACATTACAACTTGTTTGATACTATGGCTTTGACAACTGATATTGTTGTGAATAAAAACCATGAAATCAACTTCTGAATTGAAATGTGGTTCTATAAGCAGAGAATTTTATGGGGGGTGGGAGCTTAAAATTGCAATTTTTTTTAGACCATGGCCTAAAAAATCAACATTTTTGCAAACAAAATCATAAAAAAGAAAAAAAAAATTAATAAAAGGAAAAAATAAATATATAAGAAAAAACCAAAAACAAGGGAAAACAAATGCTTTTTTTGGAAAAAATATCTATATATAAATGAGCGTTATAATTGAAAAAAACATAATTATTTAAAATAAAATAAAAATTATAAATATAAAACCCCAAAATACTTGAATTTGAAAAAATGAAAAAATTTAAATTCAAAATTTTCTGAATATAGAAAAAATAATAAAAATAATTATAAAACATAATTAAAAAAAAAAAAACACTAAATGTGTGGAGGAGAGTGATTCCTGGAATGAACCTCCACATTTCACTTGAATTTCAAGTGAAATTGAGGGAGGGGGATTCCCATAATCACCACCCTCCCCCCCCCCCCCAACATTTCACTTAATTTTCAAATGAAATAGGGGGGAGGGATATTCTTGGAATTGTCACCACACCCCCCTCCTATTTCACTTGAATTTCAAATGAAATTGTGGGGAGGGTGATTCTTGGAATCATCACCCCCCCCTCCCTTAATAAACACAACAAAAAACTAAATGTGGGGAGGAGGGTGATTCCTTGAATGACCCTGTCTCTCCACATTTCACTTGAATTTCAAATGAAATTGGGGGGAGGGTGATTCTTGGAATTGTGTAATGTCCCCATTGGACTAAGAGGCATAAGGAGTGGTTTCGCTGGTTCCGCTAGCCTAATTTGGTTCCCATAGGCTAAGTCGGAAAATTTACCTAGGGAACTCAACTTTTGCCTAGGAAATGACTTTATAAAGTGAAAAAGGGAAAAAGGGGGACATGGGTCTTAGGAAAATGAAGTCACTTTAAATTTATAAAGTGTGTAAGCATAAAGTGACTTTAAAAATAAAATTAAAAGTAAGTGAACGGGAAGTAGCTCAATGGAGAAATAAAAGAGGGGAAATGAGGAGGTGCCCCTCATTCTTGCATTTACTCAATTGAGAAAAAGATTTTGGAGAGCTCTTGAGAAGAGATACTAGGGTTTTTGGAAACCTTCCTTTGTTTACTGGTTTCAATGTCGCAACGATACACCCTAGCTAGTTTTGGAAAGAGATCATCTTCATATTTCTTCACCGAGCTTCATGGCGAGTTGAGAACTTTAATATGGTGGCTGAGATAACTATGTGACAGACCCTTCATCATTGGCCGCTGGGTTTACATCATTTGGAGTCGCGTTTTCTAAGAAAAATTGGGGGTCTTCATTTTATGCACACATAGTGAGTTGGGGTGCCATTTTTGGTTGGACACGAGTTTAATGTTGAAGAGGGGATTGTATCACATCCTGGGTAGCATTATCTCTATTTTGGGATGACTCTTCCTTATTGTTTATTGAGTTATAGACATATTGGGCATGCCCTCTTATTGTTGGACATTCTCTTATCCGTGGATCACATATTTTATTCATTGGGCACATATCTCATTACAAAAGTCTGGAATATGAGTATGGGGGTCATGTATCCTCATTTTGGGCACGTTCTATAGATGTTGGGCGCATATCCAAGTGAAAGGTAACATTATATTACTGAGATCAGAACCCTTGTTGTGGGGGAACCGTACTCCTGGCTAGAGGGACGAAATTCCTTGTTGATAGAGTTGGGACAAAGGGAAGGCACTTGTTTGCTGCTTTTATCATTCTCCAGATCTGGGCAAATCTGATATGATGGGTTGAATTTACAAATAAGATCTGTGTTCTCATCTATAAGGTGAACTCTCTGTTGGGAAGACTATATATCTCTTTACATTGATCAAATTACATGTAAGAAGGCATCACATTGATTTAATATTCAGGTCAGATTTACCTCTTATAATTGTTGTTACAATATATGAGGACAATGAATGTATTATTTCTTCCACTAAATCTAGTTGAATAAATTCTGGTATATACTTTGTGTTCACTTTCATACTTGTTGTCATATCTATGAAGTCACACACTCTTACAAAGGATACACACTATTTATAAACCTTTACAACAACAAACACATACAAACACTCCAGAAGCAGACTGATTGACGAAATGTTAATGCAACAAACTAAGAAAAATCCAAAAAATTGAGTGGGGATTTTACAAATCATCACCACACCCCCCTCCTATTTCACTTGAATGTCAAATTAAATTGTGAGAAGGGTGATTCTTGGAATCGTCATCCGCCCCGCCTCTCCACACACACATTTCAATTGAATTTCAAGTGAATGGGTGGAAGTGAAATTCCAGGAATCACCCTTTCCCCTCCCCTCCTGCTGGCACATGCTGGGCTAGCACTCCCATGGACCCATGGGCTCGTGGGCATCGGTAGGAGGGGAGTCACACACACACACACACGCACACATAGGAACAATTTAAATATGAATTTTATAAATTAAAAAATAAATTAGAAATTAAAAAAAACAAAACAACTAACAACAAACAAAATAAAAGTAATTTAATGGATTAAAAATAAAATAAAATTTTAATATTAAATAAGAAATTAAAAAAATGAAACACACACACACACAAACACACACACACACACACACACACACACACACACACACACACACACACACACACACACACACACACACACATATAACATGTTTTTTCCTCCTTTTAGATTTTTTTTCCTCTGTATAGTTGTTTTTGTATTTATTTATTTATATACTTTAATATGATTTTGTTTGTTTTTTTTACACCATGGTTTTAAAAATGTCACAATTTTAAGCCCCCCCAAAAATGAATGTGTTAGTTGTAGCACTACGTTTCAATTCGATTGGTGATTTTGAGGTTTTTGTGCACAACATTACCAATTTTCAAGGCCATAGTTTTAAACAAGTTGTAATGTTTACCCTGGAAAAAAAACCGAGAGTTACTGCTAGAACTAATGTTTGTTTTGGAGGTCGATTTTAAGGTTTTTATTCATAATGATACTAGTTGTCAAGATCACGATTTCAACAAATTGTGATTTTAACCTTGAAAAAAATAGAGGTGATGATGGGAGCACCACTTTTTGAACCGGGGGTTGAATATAGGATTTTTGTTTGCAACTTTACAGGGATTTAAGGCCATGGTGGAAAATTGTTGTAATTCTAACCGCAAAAAAAGGGTGATTATGCAAGCATCACTTTTTGATTTAGGGGTTGATTTTGGTGTTTTTGTCTAAAATATATGGGTATTTAGGTATATAGTTCTTGTTTTAAGGTCACGATTATCATTAAGTCAACAACTTTGTTTGAGGGGATATACTTTTCTAAGACTTTTCCCCAATTGCTAAGTTAACATCTATTAGGCTCCTATTATGTGTAGCAAATTTGTTTGACTTAGAGATATAATTGATGGATGTGAAAACAATATTCCTACATGGTGACTTGGAGGATATCTATATGACACAACTGGACCACTACATTGAAAAAGGTAAAGAGTCATTGATTTGCAAATTAAAAAAGTCTTTATATGGTCTCAAACAATTTCCCAAAATGCAGTACCAAAAAATTGATTATTTTGTGTTAGGATTGGGATTTATGAGATCCAAATAAGATCACTTTGTGTATTACAAACATGATGGTGGTCATTTCCTTGTTATCACTCTATATGAAGATGATATGTTATTCTTGATTTGAAGCCTCATTTCCTTGATTCTACTAACATAGAAAAACAATGGATGCTTTTTTGGTTTTGACTATGGTATGGTTTCCTTATTGGAAGGCTGTAGATAGATCTGCTTGTAACATTTTTTTACAATATTAATATAGAAGTACAACTTGCTTACAAAAAAAGCATGCATTCCCTACTAGTGATTTGCATTTATTCCCTACCACTACTTAGTAGTTATTCCTTGATATTGCTCAACATTTATTCCCATTTATAGCTCCACATTTATTCCCTACTATTGCTCTACATGTATTCCCTACTATAGCTCTACATTTATTCCATGCCCCACTATAGGATTTCAAGGTGTATGGAATACCTATCCCAACATTATCCCACTTGTCATATCCATTGCAATAGTAAAAGGAAGAAAAAATTAAACTATGAGCTAATTGCTAGGGGCCATAAGGCCCATAGACTCACAACACCACTTGAATTTACTTGTGCTCACTGGTTTCATCAATGCATCTACAACATTATGAAATGTGTCAACTTTCCATAGTGGAGGTTGACTGCCTCTTCTTAAAGAAAAAATTTCTTGACACAAGCACGCTATTGATGCTTAAGCAGCTTGCATATGTACACAGTCTGTCTATAAAGCAGGGTGCGTATGTACATGTGTTGTACCACAACAGGCCGTGTACACCTTTGTAACTTCTCAAAAAAATAAAACAAACAGGCAAAATGACAGGGTAGGGAGAACTGGTATGGCACCAAAAGGTGACTAGAATCCCTTAAAGACTTAACAAACTTACAAAAAATCAAAAGGTAATAAAACCAATCAAACACCCAAAAAAATCCCCTAAAACCCTAGAGGCTTCCCCAATATGGTCGCCATTTCTGCTATAGTGGGAAAACCCCCCTATGGACTACACTAGAGTTCAACATGTAGGTAGATCACAACCATATAAAAGTATCCTACTTTTCTAACTACCCCGAACACACCCCAGACTCATACATGAAAGAAAAAGTAAGAAGTATCAGGTAACTGTACCTTTTACTCCACGTCCGGTGTCGATCCTCTTGTGCTTGATAGCTTCGCTGACTGCAAGCCTCCTCCCAAGGATGAAATGCATTCACAAACAGATAAACAGGAAACTACAAACATGCATATCATATATAAATCATGGGTTAGATGTTAGAATAAAGCATAAATCAAATGCAAACATTTAACACATCATATTTCGGGACAGAAAAAGTATTTATTTTATTGATATCACAATGTTCACTTACAACAAGGTCGGCGACTGCTCCATGAACCTGGTCTAGGATCCTCTTCACCAAGCTCCAAGTGCACCTTCACATATCTTTCTCCTCTCAACCTTCTTCTTGGGAAATGGAATGGGCTTATGATGGAGGAAAAAGGGAAAAATGGGGAATTCTGATGCAATTCTCACAACAAGGCTGCAAATTCTTGGAGCAAGGAGGGGATGTGAAATGAGTAAGGAGGGAATCTGAAACATGCAAAGTTTCACTATTCTTATGATTGGATTAGGAATGAGACCCCAACACCTCCTTTTATATGACAAAAGGATGGTTATTCGGTTGGGTGACAGGCTATAGGCGGTAGATCATTTGGTAAACTACCCAATAGCCTGTAATCTCAACGAATTCCTTGCAACTTTTTAATTTTTGCAAATTTTGCAAGTATACGCGGGTTGTAATGGTGCATCTAACATACATACGTGGGCTGTAGTGGTGCAACAAGCATATGTATGTGGGTAGTAGTGGTGCAGGGCATGTACATGTTCAAAAATAGTGTTTTTAAGAAGAGCTACTCAGTGATGGCTTGGAAAAAATAGCAAGTAAGAGGGACAAATGCCAGGTATGCATGTATGGAGAAATTTAGGGTTATAACAGATGCCCCCTAATGTGTGAGGTCAGAAGAGCATCTTATGGCTGAAATACATTACAAAATATTCACCAATGTATGGAGCGAGTGAGCCTGAGACCAGAGTTCGGGAGGTGTCATCTGTAAAAATAACAATTGTCTCTCCGAGGCGAGCATACCCATGCTCGAGATGAAATAAATAATGGCTTCAAATCAAATACACTGCAGATCCATGTCATATAACTATATAAAGTGTAGCCGCGAGAAATACACAACCGATCTACATCTCAAAATCAAATATATACATATATAGTATCCATCTTCAAGAAGCAAATGACGCCTAATGGCTGGAGATGAGGCATTCAAAGCTCAAGAAACAACTTCAAGATATTCAAAACTTGGGTAGGAGTGTAATGTGAGTGTATGAATTCACTACCCAGAGGTCCTCGACGACTCGTCGGGAACAAACAAGAGGATCTCGGTGACCAGGTAGAGAACTTCATTGATTTCGAACAAGGACTTGATTGTACTTTGAGATGGTCAAGCATGAAGTCAAGAGACAAACTGTAGAAGGGACGAATCAGGTTGGGTAAAAATTCCCTTGGACAAGAGCACGAAAGATGATCAAACTTAGGCAGCATGAGATTGACATAAGTTCACGATGCAGGAGGCAACACAAACTCTCCATGTGTTTGGAAGAATAACCAAATGGAGGAGGACATAGCTCTATGTAGCAAGAATAACTTCCTAAGGTCATATTAAATCCCAAATCCTGACGAACAAACGAAAGTATGAGCTTTGTCCAAGGGAAACTCATTGTGTTGCCAAAAAAGAATATATATTTCTCGTCCTCTTTTTGGGGTATTTTTTTTTTTTTTTTTGTCTTTTTCAATATTTTTTAAAGATCTTGAAAAATAATAAAAGAATTCTATGTTACAAAGGAGGAACGGGTGTCACAAACATACTAGTTCCAAGCGCAAGGAACACACTAATTCTCATAGCAAGGATACATGTGCAGGAAAAGGACACTCGAAGAAAATTCCTCCATGGGTCAAGGTGTCAGGTTGCAGAGGCAAAGTGATACAAGGCTTGCATATAAGGAATGCTTCAAAGGTTCAGTTGACGGAAACATGGATCCGACATTACGCCAAAGACGCAGAGATGAAAATGCGATTAGCAGGACACGATGAAACCCCCTTCAATGTATTTTTCACGATCCCAGAGAAGGTAAGCTCGATGGTTTTTTCACGTTTAGAGAGTATGAAAAAACATAAAAGAAGACTCCACTGGGGTACCTTTTTCGAAAATAGTCTAGTCGGTTCGAAACAAGGGGTAAACTTGCACCGAAAAGATGTCTATTGAGAACCATTTTAACGTGTGTGACGCAGACAATATCACTCGACAATATTTTCAATTTTAAGCTGTTTGAAAAGAGCTTAACTATGAACTCACAACCTTTTTCTAGATTTAGTCTCAGCTTGAAAAAGTATAAAATTTAATGAGGAGAACTCTCCCAGCGAGATGAATCTCCCGAGGTGTACCTTTTTTCTCCTTAATCTACAGGCCAAAAAAATGTGTAAAAGTATGCTAGTAGATGTTCTTCTATACCGATTTAATGAGTGTGAAGGAACAAGGTCACTCGAAAATATTTTCAATTTTAAGGAGTCTGAAAAGAGCTTAACTATGGACTGTGTAGGGGATGTTCTTCTGGACCAATTTAATGAGTGTGAAGGAACAAGGTCAGTCGACAATCTTTTCAATTTTAGGGAGTCTGAAAAGAGCTTAACTATGGACTCCATGGGGGTTCCTTTTTCATAAATTTAGTCCCTCAGGCCTGAAAAAGGGTTAAACTTATACCTGAGAATACTCTTCTAGCGAACCAAAATTCCTAGAGTATACCTTTGTTCATAAAATTGACCATCCAGACCGAAAAAAGGGGTTAACTACTGCCGGATAGACGTGCCTTCAAGTTTTAGTTTGGCGAGCGTGAAGGACAACACGATCACTCGACAATCTTTTCATGTTTAGAGAGTTTGAAAAGGGATTAAATAAGACTCCAAGAGGTTACTTTTCTCAGTTAATCCAGACAATATTGAAAAGCACAAATGTAGCCTCACCGGATGTTTCTTTCGGATTTCAAAGTGAGCTTGAAAGACAACATAGTATGCTCATTTTTGGGAGTCACGAGGGTGATGTCAAGAGTGATGACACATCATATGTATGAGGCTCAATATCGTAATCGGGACACAACTAACAAGGACTCCCGAGCCTAAAGTCATTAATGACGGCATGTACACCAAAATGAAACAAGGATCTAACTAGGGCATCCATGTAAAGGTAGGCTCTACCACTAAACTACGACACTTATAAAGTAGAAATGACGGTTCCATATTGCAGTTCATTGGGATCAATACTATGGCAAAGCAGAAAAGACAACGATATGCAAAAAGTGGAGGTGGAGTCCTAACTTATATGCAAAAAGTTGGAAAAAATGACTTTTACCAAAGGACCTTTAAAAGTGACCCATCTCCCAAAAAGTTTTCCAAACCAAAAATGAAGTGCATCGTAACATCCAATGAGAAACTCAAGAACCACATTAAATGATTTTCAAGCCAGAAAAAATGACAAAAGAGTTAAAAAAAATGGCAAAAAAAGCCAATTAAGTCTATAAATAGAAGATGACAACTCATTTTCACCATTGCAAATTGAGAATTAACCAAAATGTGAAAAAAAATTCTTTGCTAAAAGAGTTGATTCCGAGAGCTTCAAAGGATGAAACGAACTTCCACTCAGACCAAGTAAGTATAAACTCATCCCTCTTGCATTTCCATTCATCAATTATGCATTTATTTTAGTTTTTGAGGGGGCACGCCCTCCCAAAATAGGCGGTCCTATGTGTACGCGGGTTGTCTAAGGACATCCCGCATATGCCCGCGGGTAGAAAACAATCTGCTCACATGCATACACGACTGTGTCCAAGACAACCCACGTGCATATGTGACTGTGTCCAAGACAACTCGCACACACCCCCAATAACATAGAAAAAATGAATATGCAAGAGCTAACTCCCCCCTTGAACTTGTCATGTGATGGGAAGTATGTTCACTAGAGAGAGAGAGAACACAAGGAGATTGATATATTGGTCGATGAGGAACCTACTGCTATCACCACATTAAAACAATGTGGGTTATGGAATTTCTACCGGTGTCCACTCATGAGGGTACAAACCACGTTGCTGAATGCCTTGGTGGATTATTGGAACCCGGACGCTGAGGCATTTATGCTTGAGGGGAAGTTGTTGACTCCAATGAACAAGGATATATAGTTTCTAACTGGCTTTTCGAATATCTAACTGGCCTCTCGAGGAGAGGGGAACCAGTCAACTTGCGTTCATTTCCCCCTCGGCCCCACAACATCACCAAGCTGATCATAATGCATTGCGAGGCCGACACTAAGAAATTAGGTTCTCATGTGCCAATCCACAAGATCACCAACCTATCACTGAAGGTGATAATATTGCTCATTGGGCAGATCAATGGATATGTGACCTTACATTAGGTCTCCTGGGCACACATGTATTGTGTGGTGCAGTGCTTAAATGCACGAGTATTCGACTAGAGCACGACCATGCCCGACTGTATGAAGAGGCATCTCACAGAGTGCCAAGGGCGGAGTAGCAAAAACTTCGGGTTTGGTACCATTTTGTGCTCTTTCTTATTAGATAGGGTATGCAGCCTTAGTCCATGAGAGACAGTGCGGGGACATGTGGCCTCCTTCCCAGCAGTGTGTATATGGGTAGCGTTGTTGCCATGACAGGAGGGAGGAAGTGTAAATACTAACCTTGTACAATGTCTACTATAAACAGATATTCAGAAAAGATACAATGGAAAATACAAACATTACACAGAGATTTTTCCCCTGGAAACCCAAACCGGGAAAACCAAAACCCTAACCCAATGACCTGGATTAGTCCAAAACCCTAATTTCTTAACCGGAAATAGAAAACCATGTGCCAAAAAATCCACCTAAATACATGACACGTTTCTCGAGGCAAATTCAGGGGCACTGCCCCAAGACCCCCGCGCGGGGGGCTCCGCCTCCCTGCATCCCCCGTCTAACCCCCCTACGCACCCGACGCATATGCTCATACACTACTACTCGTGCAAAGAATATAACACATACCCAACAGGAAGGACCATAGAGGCATTAGATGACACATTTTTTGACTGGTGGGCACGACAGATTTTGGCAATAGAGGACTACCCCTATGCTCAAATCAACTTTTCTAGGGATATGAACATGCCCGTACCTCTGAGAGAGGAGCAAGGATAGATGGGTATGTGTATTTTTAAAGTTATTTAATTCTTAATTCTTTTTATACATATCATTTTTATATGTACCATAGTATCTGAAAACTATGTATCTGTTATGTACATATGTGGGACTAGTGCCTCCAACAGACTTATTGAGGACCAGGTGGCGTCCTTGACCAAAGGCAGTACTGGCAGCAACAACAGGGGGACCTCCATCCAAAGAGGCTAAGAGAGTTTTGAGACGGCTGGAGCGGAACCTCACCGCGCTCACTCGTGCAGTTCCCATGTCCGAGATAGAGGATCTCCCACCATCGATGCAACCTCACGTAGTTGGGGTGCCACAAACCTGGGTCCAACTCTTTTGGCATTTGGAGAATGTCATTATTAACTATGGCAGGGCCAATAGGCCCCGTGCTTAGTGAGGATGGACCACTTACGTGCCGAGGGAACTCTTTTGTATATTTTTGAGGGCATAAGCCCCGTGATGTATACCAGACATATATTTTTGAGGCGTTTGCGCCCACCGATATACTCTGACATTTTTTGATATATATATATATGTGTGTGTGTGTGTGTGTGTGTGTGTGTGTGTGTCTTTACATCTTTATGTCTTATGGATCACATTTTTTACAAATGTATGTACATGTGTGTGTTTCTTTTTATGTGTGTGCAATATGAAAATCTAATACTTGATTAGCTAGAGTATCTGTCATTTGATTTAATCTCCTAGAAACATGGATATACATAATGTAATAAAAGCAACGTTCTAAGAGATGTACCCTAAGGAATCATCAATGTAAAGTAGGATCATAAACACGGTAAACCCCATTTAATTGGAACACAACCAGTTGTGCATCTAAGTAGACCCGGAGGTGAGAGATACCATGCGACAGAGCATCATGAAGCAACTCTATCATTGCGCTATACTCGATGACATTGTTTGTGGCGTCACCTAGATAGATACCTTCAGAAGATAGCAATTGGCCTTGAGGTGTGAAAATAACCCAAGCTGCGGAAGCAAGCCTCCGAGTGTTTCGACTAGCATTGTCCGTGAACCCAAAGAACACTTCTGATTCACTTGACATCTACAACAATGAAAAATATGACATCAATAATGACACATCCATAAAACAAAAGACAAAAAACTAACTATATAAGAACTATACATATTAACAAGAAGTCACCCAAGGAGACCCACCTACGAGTAATACTTCTTGAGGTAGAGCCCATTTCTAGGCTCCGCCAAAGCATTTCCCTCAAATTCAACCAAACAATAAGCACCCTTATTTAGTACCTTCTTCACAATGAAAGGTCTGAATCACATGGGTTTGAACTTGCCTGCCCCAAGAGATCCTTATCTTGGTCATAGACCAGGACAAGTTCACCTTCAGAGAAAATCCAAGGACGAAAAGATCGATCATACTGACACTTGACTCATTGCTTGTAAGCCTCGTTGGCCAAGGCAATACCAAGTCTAAAGAATCGGTAGTGGCGAGGGAACCTTGATCCAAAATAGGCTCGAAAACTAGATCTAACTCTTGTGTTGGAGTCATATCGGGGTCAACCAAAGCTTGCTGGACAATGATGTACGCAAATTATACTGCAGACAAAGGCATGGCCATGCCAGGATGCCCTGTCCTTTTCATCAAGGTCGATGGGGAAGGAAGAGTCCACAAATATTTAAAGTAAGTCGTATAGAATGATGACACTTGAAATATTTCAGCCCTACGCTGGTTGGGGGTAGCCGATATAAACTTGACATCGCCAGAGGGGGGTGGGTAATCAAAAGTACCCATCAAAGGTGGGCACAAAACAACCCCTACATTGATGACACCAAGCTAAGGGTTATCAATCATTAGGACCGTGGATGCCCCTGATGAAAAACTGTGGCAACCCCTGCATGCATTGCATAGGTTTGACTCCTTCCTAACAATAGGTTATAGTCGAGAGGTGCATGTTGGGTATGTGTTATATTATTTGCACGAGCAATGGTGTTTAAGAGTTTGTGCTAGGCACGCAGGGGGGTTAGAGGGGTGCAGGGGGTTCGGGGGCAGTGCCCCCGATTTTTTTTTCCGCACCGGGATGACATATTTCTGGGAAGACATATTACCGGGACGACATATTTCCAGGACGACATGATATTTAGGTGGTTTTTCGGCACATGGTTTTTTTTCGATGGTTTTCTATTTCCAGTTAAGGAATTAGGGTTTTGGACTAATCCAGGTCATTGGGTTAGGGTTTGGGATGCCGCTGGCTCCTATATGTATATTGTATTGTAAACAATGTATGAATATAATATATGCTGGTTTTCCCAGTTTGGGTTTCCAGGGGAAAAATATCTGTGTATCTTTTCTATTCTTTTCTGAATATCTGTTTACAGTAGAAATTGTACAAGGTTAGAATTTACAGTGCATCAACCACTTCAACTTCGACGCACACAGTCTTCCCTGCTAACTGCACGGGGAAAGAAGGGATGATTCCATGTGGTCTGAAAGAATGACCGTCGAAAGAAGTAAGTAGAGTAGGTGATGGAGACAAAATGGGTTAGCCAATGGCCTTCCAACATGCCAATGACATCATGAAATTTGAGGCACCTTCATCAACCACTGTGTGGAAAATATTCTGGGTAAAAGTTTTTGTGGTGTAAGCCAATACTATCTAAAACACAATGTGGTATGGGAGACAAGGTTTTAAGCCAGTCGTATCAAGCATGATCTTTCCCGGATTACAAGTCTTGACATATTCCAAGGCAGCTAACAGATCCTTTCTCTGCAAAGGGCAGCTCTATAGGACCTCCAAAGCATACATCGTGCAAGGGGTTTGTGACAAATCCTCCACCATAGAGTAGTTTTGCGTGACCCTCGTGTTTGGATTATGCGAAGCTTTCTTGAACGCCCCTTTCGGGATGCGTGTCATTGTTTCGGCCATCGTATTCTCAATCTGGAGAGGAACATATGGGTTTACGACATCTTTACCCTTTTTTGCAGTTTTCGGCATCCAGTAATCGTGTGCCCTAGTTTCTATGTAAGTGTCACCTTTCATCATATAAATGTTCACAGTTGAAGGATTACTAGAAGACGGAGAGGGTCCCTGACTGCCCCCATTCATGCTCAATGTAATATACCAGATATAAAATGTATGCATAACATAAATAAAATTCTAGTAATGGCAGAATAACAACAATATAACCAGAACATTCACCACAATAACACTGAAATGATATAAGAATAACAAAAAAAATAACACTTTGAATCTGAAAGCAATGTTCATGGGCCTCTTCGAGGGGGAAACCTCCAGTTGAGCAGAGCTCTATTACAATAATATCCAAGCTAGGGTTCTCATACCCTCGA
>JZKD02S1674809.1:1881170-1971052 GCA_000966675.3 Picea glauca
TATATATATATATATATATATATATATATATGCTTCAAACAAGAAACTTGAAATAAATTCATTTTATTTTTTTTTAAAGCAAGAAAAAGGGGAAAAAGTGAAAAATAAGACAAGACTAAGAACTGACCTCTGGACCACTGCGGATCGCAGGGAGTCACTAAAGACACCAAACAGGCTGATCAACAACTCAAAGAATCACCTAAAACCCTTTCAAACTAAACAAAAGAAACATTTAAAAAGATAACCAAACTGAAATAAAACCCGGGCTTCAATTGTAAAAACAAAGACATTGTACTTAATCAAGAAACCCTGAGAAGTGAAACTTCAATCAGGGAAGAGGTTGACTGCCTCTTCTTAAAGAAAAACTTTATTGACAGAGGCACACTACTGATGCTTAAGAAGCCTGTGTATGTACATGGGCTCTCTATAAAGCAGGGCATGTATGTACGCATGTTCTACCACAACATGCCGCATACACCTATGTAACTTCTCAAAAAAAGAAAACAAACATGCAGACTGACAAGGTAGGGAGAACTGGTATGGCACCAACAGGTGACCAAAATCCCTTAAAGACTCAACAGATTTACAGAAACTCAAAAGGTAATAAACCAATCAAACACCCAAAACATATCCCCTAAAACCCTAGAGGCTTCCCCAATATGGTCGCTAGTTCTGTTATAGTGGGAAACCCCCCCCATGGACTGCACTAGGGTTCAACATGTAGGCATATCAAAACCGTCTAAAAGTATCCTACTTTTATAACTACCCCGAACACACCCCAGACTCATACATGAAAGACAAATTAAGAAGGATCATGTAACTGTACCTTTTACTCTGCGTCTGATGTCGATCCTCTCGTGCTTGATAGCTCCGTTGACTGCAAGCCTCCTCCCAAGGATGACCTGCATTCACAAATAGATAAACAGGAAAATACAAACATGCATCTCATATATAAATCATGGGTTAGATGTTAGAATGAAGCATAAATCAAATGCAAACATTTAACACATCATAGTTCGGGACAGGAAAAGTATTTCTCTTATTGATATCACAATGTTCACTTACAACAAGGTCGACGACTGCTCCATGAACCTGGTCCGAGCTCCTCTTCACCGAGCTCCAAGTGCACCTTCGTGTATATTTCTCCTCTCAACCTTTTTCTTGGGAAATGGAATGGGCTTATGATGGAGGAAAAAGGGCAAAATGCGGAATTATGATGCAATTCTCACAACAAGGCTGCAAATACTTGGGGCAAGGAGGAGATGTGAAACTAGTAGAGTTTCACTGCTCTTATGCTTAGCTCAAGAATGAGATTTCAAAACCTCCTTTTATATGAAAAAAGGATGGTTATTCGGTTGGGTGACAGGCTATAGGCGGTGGATCAATTGGGAAACTACCCAATAGCTTGTAATCTCAACGAATTCCTTGCAACTTTTTAATTTTTTCAACTTTTGCAAGTATACACGGGTTGTAATGGTGCAACTAGCATATGTACGCAGGTTGTAGTGGTTCAAAAAGCGTATGTACGAGGGAAGTAGTGGTGCAGGGTGTGTACATATTCAAAAATAGTGTTTTTAAGAAGAGCTTCTTAGTGATGTATTGGAAAAAATAACAAGTAAGAGGGCCAAATGCCATGTATGCATGTGTGGAGCAATTTAGTGTTATAACACATTTCTAGCTACTTTGGATTTACCGGATTTTTCTAGGATTTTGAATGATCCCATCTTGCATTCTCCTTATTTTCCAGTTATACCTGCCAAATTACCATCATACATTTCTAAGTTTGACAGTCAGTCGGGAGAAGACCCAAACAATCACGTCATGACATTTCATCTTTGGTGTTCATCCAACTCCTTGATGGATGACTCCATCTGATTATGTCTTTTCCAATGCACTCTTACGGGTTCGGCTGCCAAATGGTACATTGAATTTCCAAGAGGATTCTTCAATGATTTCAACACCTTGGCTATGGATTTCTTGACACATTACCAATTACCGATACGGTATGAAACAAGAACAGAAATTTTAATTTCATGTAAACAATCCTCTTCTACTCACATCTCAGATAATATTCATGAGTGGAGAAGGAGACGGCGATTAATAAAATTTCCCCTTCCTAATCAATTATTGGCTAAGTGGTTTACCAAATCACTCATCTGTCCTATAGCCCGTGATGTTTTCATGGGAGGTGTCCTCAATGAATAACAAACGATCATTCGTGCTCAATACCTGGATCTCGTTTATTCTCAAACGAGCACGTTATATGACTTGATCCCTAATGCTCCTCGCCCATCTACAAATCCAACCCCAACGCCTACAATAGCTTCTCATGTTGCTGATGGTGTGATTGGCACTTTTCATGCTGAGACTCAGTCAAAACAAGTCAATCATTCCAATCCCAAACCTACTACTACTAATGTACAAAATGCTACTCCTCCTGCTCCCTCTCGCGGTAAAACCTCTGAGGTCAATACGGTCCAGTCTATGCCTACAGTAAATCTCAAAATAAAAAGAAAGGGAAGGGTAATAATAAAGAGGATAAAACTAATAATCAAAAACTAAATATGTTGATGATAAAGAAAAGAGAAAACCGCGTTATCCTTGTCTTATCTGTGGAGAGGACCATTACACGAAATATTGTCCGAGACGTGAAAAAGTTACTAAGTTCCTCCAAGGAATCGATACTCCCTCTACACCTATCATTTCTCCAAAACCTTTTTCTTCTCAACATCAGGCCCAATTGGTTATTCATGAGAAACCCTCTCCCTCTACCACGTCTGATGTACTTATGTGTATTGGTGACTCCAAGAAAAACGAAGTTGCAGTCGCTACTCGAACCAAATATTATTCTCCTTCTAAAGAGAAAGTTGATGATCCACCTCCTTCGTTGGCTCAACCTCTTCCATCGGCTCTGCCTCCCAATGGTCCTCTTCATCTCAAACTACCTAGTCTAGATACAGTTATTCGTCTGCCTCCTAAGGGCGTTGTTCGTAAGTTGTCATTTAACCCACATGGATGTGCAACTCAAAACTACAGTATTGTAGAAGATCTTGCACAGGCACCTTCCACGATGTAATCTCTCGAAGTCCTTCAAAGTTATCCTACTCAACGGAAGGCGTTGTTAAAGGCTATTGGTGGAATCGATCCTACTTATATGAATTTGATAATCTTTGACTTGGAAGATCACATTCCAAGACTCCCTCATCAATTAGCTTTCCAAATACAAGTAATTGTGGAAAATAAGAATATTTGTCGAACAATTTTTGATGAAGGAGCTTCGAATTGTTTCATGTTCGTCACTTGTTGGAAATCCATTGGCTCTCCTGCCCTTACTGAGTCACATAACATGTTAAAATATTTTAATTGAATAGGTTTTAAACCTTATGGTGTTCTTCCTACGTTATCTATTGTGTTAGAATAAAAAGTGGTTACTGTTGAGGTTTAGGTGTTTGATGCACTTCTCGATTACAAACTTTTACTTGGCCGTAGTTGGATCGATGATATGCATGCATTTGTTTCTACCCTTTTCCATGTGAGACGTTTCCCTCACCAAGGTAATTTTTTTACGGTAGATCAACTCACCTTTTTGAGTTCCGATTCACACACTAGTAACGTTCCATTCATAGAAAAAACACCTCCTAGTTAGGAGAATGTCTGTGTGGGTCTTTTAAAGGATTCATTGTTAATGGGTACTTTCCCCATTCCACCACATGATGTTCCTCCTCCTTTTTTCGCTTCTATTAACACGATTTTGACTAGTGTTGGTGAAATCCCTGAGTCCTATGACCTTTGGATAATACCTAGCCTGGAAGAATGTCTTCCTTATGGTGACCAACTACCTTTAATTCCAGTGGAATTGTCCTATCAAGATATTCAATCAACATCTCCTTTTCCTCATTCTCTCTTTGATACATCTCCTAATCCATTTCACACAATATTTCCAACTGATGAAATAATCATGGAAATTATGTTTGTGGAAGAAACACCTTCGGATGATGGACATCATTGTTCCATCCTCTTCCTCAAACTCAGACTATCAAGAGTTATCAACAGATTTCAAATCTGTCCATATTTATTAATGTTCCCCCAGTTTCTGAACCAATGCATGATGTTTTGTAGGAAGGGAACTTGGGAAATATTTCACCCACCATCCCTCTAGATATTTCAATTAAGCCTAGAATTGTGGAAAATGTCCATATAGGTGCTTCATGTTCTCTTGATGAGATCCAAACTTACAAGGCCCTTTTCCAAGAATTCCATGACGTTTTTGCATGGAGTTACGAAGAGATTCCTGTAATTGATCTAGATATCATTGTACCTGAAATTAATACATACCCCGACGCTAAACCCGTTCGACAACGGCTTCGCCCAGTTCATCCCTGAAAGTTGTTGCAATCAAAATCGAAGTTGAAAAACTTCTTAAAGATGGTTTTGTCTACCCTGTGGTGTTGACTGATTGGGTTTCTAATCTTGTTCTGGTCACGAAGAAACAAGGAACGATTTGTGTTTGTGTTGATTACAGGGATATTAACAAGGCTTGTCCTAAAGATAATTATCCAACCCCTTTCATCGATCAAATCGATGATTATTGTGTCGGGAGTGAAATATTCTCTCTGATGGATGGATTTTCCGGCTATAATCAAATCAATATTTTACCCGCGGATCAACATAAGACCACTTTTATTTTCCCTTGGGGTACCTTCGCATACCGTAAACTCCCTTTCGGTCTCAATAATGTTGGTGTGACTTTTCAATGCCCTATGTCTTATGCCTTTCATGCTATTAAGAATATTGTACAACCTTACCTAGATGATTTACTGGTGCATTATGTGCGTCGTCAAGATCACCCGACACACTTATGAGCCATTTTCCTCCGATGTCAATATTACCACATACGATTGAATCCACATAAATGTGTTTTTTGTGTGGATTCTGGGAGACTTTTAGGATTTATTGTTTCCACATATGGGATCAGGGTGGATCCTTTGAAGGTTGAAGCTATTATTAATTTTCCTCCTCCTTCTACCTTACGACAACTCCAAATTTTGCAAGGGAAGGCTAACTTTATACGACAATTCATTCCCAATTATGCCAAATTAATGAAAGGTTTCACTCAACTTCTTAAGACAAGTCATGATTTTGTATGGGACAACACTGCCGAAAAAAACTTTGAAGCTTTGAAACTTGCATTAACCTGCACACCACTCTTATTTCCCCCTGATTATAGTTGATATTATTTCTTATATTTGGATGCTTCAGATCATACCATCTCCATGGTTTTAGTCCAAGAGGATGATTCACACGATGAACATGTCATTTACTATTTAAGTCAGAGTCTTACGACCATTGAAATCAAATACATGCATGTGGAGAAATTGGCCTTGGCAGCTGTTCAGGTTGTCCAACGTTTTCATCACTATATCTTATTGCGCAAAACCACGATTATTTTTAACTGCAACCATATACAACATGTTCTTACATAACAATTTATAGGGGGGAAATACTTCAAATGTATTGTAATTCTCCATGAGTTTGAGAAATCCAAGTCAAAGAAATGTTTGTTTTTTTTTGAGTTGATATGTGACCTTCCCTCTGATGATACAAAAAACGTGGTAGAATATTATTTTCCTGATGAATCTCTCTTTCTGATAAGTTCAAATGATATTTGGTATGGAGAAATTATCATTTACCTCCAAACCCAAACTTTCCATCCTGATATCTCTCGTGAATATCGTCGTCGTATTAGGTATCAAGCCCATCAATATATTATTCTTGGTGATACCCTTTACCGTCGTGGTATTGACTTCATGTTTTGACGATGTCTGACATATGGTGAATTTGAGAAAGCACTAAATGACTATCATTCTGGAGCATGTGGAGGTCTAATGTCTGGGTATGCCATTGCCCAAAAGATCTTATGAGCTGGTTACTTTTGGCCTTCACTTTTCAAAGATTGCATTCTTGTAGTTCAGAAATGCCATGCTTGTCAAACCTATAATAATAAGATTCGATCTCATCCTGATCCTCTCTATCCTGTAGTTTCTGTTGGTCCATTTGCTAAATGGGGCATTGACTTCATGACATGTAACCCTCACTCAGTCGGGGGACATGGATACATCATTATAGCTATGGATTATTTCGCTAAATGGGCCGAGGTGATGCCTACATTTGATAACACTGGGAAAACTACAACACTATTCATATTCAATCATATCATCACTAGGTTTGGTGTCCCTCAAGCCATCATCACCGACCATGACACCCATTTTCACAATTTTATGATGTCTGAGCTTACCGATAAACTGGGTTTACGACATGAAAACTCAACCCCTTATTATCTACAAGCCAACGACAAATTTGAATCAATCAACAAAGTTTTAAATACTATGCTTTGACGGATGATAGGGATTCACAAGTCAAGATGGCACACAATGCTTTTTTTGGCATTATGGGCCTATCAGACGTCAGTTAAATCTTCTATGGGGTTCACGCCTTTCCAGTTAGTGTATGGTATCGAAGCCGTTTTGCTGATTGAATGTGAAATCCCGTCTCTAAAACTAGTTGTCGAACTTCTCCCCAACACCACAACCGAAGAAGAACATCTCTTGCATTTAATGCAATCAGACAAGACTTGTCGTAATGCTGCGTTAGTAATAAAAACTTAGAAGAAACGCGTCAGGGTTCAATATGACAAACATGTAAAACCTCGTGTTTTTTCTAAAGGCGATTTGGTTCTTATGTATGACCAAGATCGTGATTTGTTGGGGGAAGGTAAATTCGAGCCCATGTGGCATGGCCCTTACATCATTAAACGAGTGTTGGAGAAAGGGGCTTATGAGCTGGTTGATTACAATGGAATTCCTTTGGGTGAACCCAGAAATGGGATTTACCTAAAGAAGTAATATGCTTAATTTGTTTTTTGCATGAGTGCTTTGTACTTTAATGTATCATACTCTAGTTTGCTTTTTTTCGTTTATTTTTCTTCCCTCAAACTGATTACCTTTCCTTGTGCTTGGTTTCCACATGTCAGCGTTCTCGCTACCCTATATTGGCTTTGTTGATGATGCTATTCATAGAACTCAAAATATAGCGTTTGATGTATTATCGCTCAATTTGTACTTATTCCAAAGGAAAAGGTTAACAAAATGCAAATTGGCGTAACAAGAGGTTATCCTATCACTGTCACCTCAATAGGATACCCCTTTCTATTTAGGGTTGATGGCCCAGGAGAGATGTCCCCGGTGACCTGGGGGTTTGAGAAGGAAAAGGTTAAAGTGTCTATAAAGTATCCCCTCTCACAAGTCACACTGATCAGAAAGTCCCAGAGTTTTAACCAATGAAGTAATGAAGTATTCAGATGTACTTGCCCAGAATAAAGCAACAAGAAAAGATATATTTTGCAAGCACAACTTGTTGTTAGTACTTCATAAAACCATGGACTTTATCAATAAAAGTAATAGTTGATATATGATGAAGAAAACATAATTTTATGACATCAATGTTTATGAGATGATTGATTCACAATAAATGCCTTGAAAGAGCTTCAAAATGACCCAAAATAATCACTCATTAATACCAAAGTAAATGGAGTCTCTTTTAGCAGTGAAAATATTGAAGGAACAAATTGATAAGAAGAGAGCTAGAGATAAGAAGGTTAATGATTGAAGTGTTAATAGCCCAAGGCTTCAATCACTAAACCTTAGGGGGGAAATGTCCACTAGGAAGTAGGTAACCCTAGGCCCTAGCGGTTTTCCTCTTTCTTTAGCTCAAATATGAAGTAGATGACAACTAGATGAAAACAAAAGATGCTAGGGTGTTGCAATGGCAAGGCCATTAGCACAAAGATTCAAGAAAATAGGGTTTCTAGCATAATATAGTAGGTGAAAGTTATTGAGGCAAGAAAAATAACATGTTCTTTAGCCTCCTAGGGTTTTAAGCTAGCAATTTCTTAATCTTAGAATAAATGCAAGATAAGTACACCATAACCATTTAATGATGAATAATTGCAGAAAATTTACTTACATTCACCAAGAACCATCTATCAATAGGCCTAGTTGAACACATCCACCAAGAAAAATGCTAGAACACACCAAAAATAGCCTCCTTCAAGCAGTGTGCACTAAATTTCAGCCAAGAAACCCTAATTAGGGCACAAATTTCATACCTCACTTAAGTGTGAGTGAAAGATGATGAAAAATAAGAGTGATTTTTCCATTATTTATATAGTTACAATGACCAGAATTAAGTCAAAAAGGATGACATGGCCACTTTACATGTAATATCCAGTTTTACATAAAAATGACAATTTAAACTCTAAATCAAGATGAATAGGTGATTTCATGCCCCTTTAGGGTGACGTTAGGCCTCTCTAGTGAAACATTGGCCTCTAGGAGAAAAATGTTAGGCCTCCCAAGGCCTCTGGATCAAACCACACGTGCCACTTGGCACGTAATTGCCTCCAAAGTGTCCATCAAACGTTGGTGATGTCAAGGGTCATAAGGGTGATGTCATCGACCTTTCAAGGCCAACATTATAGTAGGAGGGAAAGACCCCCCCGAGTCCAGGCCTACCAGGCTGTCTCTGGTGGAACATCCTCCTCTCTCTCTGGTGCAAGCCTTTGTCCTGTCTCTACCCCTGGCACCATCCTCAAACACCATCAGAGGGAAGAGACTTGACTTCATAGGTAAATACAAGTAAGTAGGTAGGAATTTGCATTCATTATATATACCATCTGCATTTCATGCTAGAGTATTTGTACTTCCATTTGTTATATATATGATTGTTTATTTTCATTTACTATACCATATATGAGCCAAGGGTGATATCACCACCCCAAATGATTACTAATATTTTTGATATCACCACCCCAAATGATTACTAATATTACTTTTCATCCATGACAAGGTGCAACTCACCCTCTTCATAGGCATCCACAGGTAATCCATACATTCCCCTGTCATCACTACACCCATTGCTAAAACATCCATCATCACCTCATCCACTTACATGGCCTGGATTTTTATTCACCTAAAACATCTCACATCCAATGAGAATTATCCCAATATGACCTCCTGGCATCCTCTCCAAACTTGGCTTGTAGAATAGCATAATGTCTTTGAGCACTTCTCTGGGAAAGGGGGTTTTATGCACATGTTTAAATAACTTGATTAGTAGATGTGATTGACATTGCTATGATCCCTGTGACTTATGAGCCCATGGAGGGCATACTTTTTGTTGTTGTAGGACCACACCCGATAGACATGTACACATGGGGAGATGATTATTTTGGACCTCGACAGGGTTGATCTCAACAAAAAAATATTAGTAATCATTTGGGGTGGTGATATCACCTTTGGCTCATATATGGTACAATAAATGAAAATAAAAAATCATATATACAAACGGAAGTACAACTACTCTAGCATGAAATGCAGATGGTATATACAATGAATGCAAATTCCTACCTACTTACCTGTACTTACCTATGAAGTCAAGTCTTTGCTCCCTGATGGTGTTTGAGGAGGTGCCCACAAACTGGTAATGGGTGCCTTCTTCCTTCCAATGTAGACAAATAGTAGGCATCATTGATTGGCTTTCTTCCACCTCTGAAGGGTCAAAGCCAAAATTGTGCACTTCCCTTGACATTAGTAGGCTCTCCCTTATTTATGTCCCATATCCAGACTATGTCTCCCTCTTTGAAATCCTTGTTTTTGAAAATTTTCATTTCTTATACAACCCTGGTGTAATGTCTCGAGGGAGGAGGGTGGGAATCTGCTGTGAAAACTTCTTGTTGGGATGATAGGATAAATATGTTATCTTCTCCTTTGTTTAATAATTTGACAGCCCCAACTTATTTGTCTTTATATTTCTTCAAGAGTTGATGATAATACTCCTTATTTGGCCATTGTATCTGATCAAAGTCTTCTTTTGTAGCAAAAGGCATGTCATCAGGAGAAAATTAAGGAAGACTCTCTTTGATCGACTCATGTGTTTCATTAGCTTCAATGTCATCGCTAATTTATTTCACATGGATTTTGGTCATTGGCACATTCGAGAGGTGGCTTATTGTTCCATCGTTCATAGGCACATTGATATAAGTGAGATCCATCTCTAGGATGCCTCCCAACATCGCAACAAATTTCCTGGACAATAGCGTTCCCCACACATCTGGGACATCCACCACTACGATGTCCATATGGATCTCTCTCTCGGGGTATATTCCAAGGAAAACTTCTAAGTTCTCAACTACCCCATGCGTGGGTATGTCTTTGGACTCAAATCTACACACATTCCTGTAAGGCTGTGTGACTTTTAGGCGGAATTGTTCCATGACCTTCAAAGACATCATGTTAGCACTTGCTCCTGAATGTAGCATACAGTTGTTAAGGCATTTGTTATTGATCAATAAGGTCATGAAGAAAGGTGGATTTCCATCATACTAAACCCTAAAGTGATCGGCTTGTAGCATAATAGGAGGGTCCATTGGTCCATCTAATCCTTTGAAACAAAATTCAAACCTTTCTTTGACAAATGGTACCTTGATGACTTCTCTCAAGGGGATGGTCACACGCATTTTGGCTAATTCCCCTTCAAAGTCAAAATTTAAGTCCACTTTGTCGGTCTTGGGAGGATTCTTAGGAAGGACTATGTTCATGGGTGGTGGTCTTGTTTGTGATGCCATGAGACTAGTAGAGAGAGTTTGGTTCATTCTCTTTTGTATAGTATTCACTTGCAATTATTGTTTCTTCAACTTTTATCTTGATTCTTGTTCAAGGTTGTTTATCACCTCCATCCTAGCCTTCCTGGATTCTTGTTTTATGCCTTCTTGATGTTCCTCAGGAGTAATATTAAGGCAAATTTGAGGACCCTCGATGGTATGGTCCATTATGTTCACTTGGTCATGGTTTCCATTGTTGAAAGGACACTCATGCTCCCAGTGTGACTTACTGCATTGCAGGCACCAAGGGTTTTCATCTTCTATGTTTGCAGGGGCTAAAGCATTTGGAACCTCTTGATCATTCTTTGGTTTGAAAACTTGGTTCCCCTTTTCGAACTGACCCTTGTAAGGAACCCTAGGGGATTGTTGCTAAGTCCTTTCTAGGTTGACAATCCTATTCATCATTAGCTCTTGGGTTTTTATCATGCCATCTACAGTAAGTTGTAACTTTTCCAAGCTAGCACTAATGTCTGAGGTAGGTTCAAAATTGTGGACTATCTTAGGTTTAGTGTCCATTCTGACTCTTGGGGATGAGAAAGGCTCGACTCTAGATGATGAAAGGTTGTCCTCAATCCTTGTAGCTAACTCTTGGGCTTCTTGGATTGTTTGAGGTTTTTTATCTCTGAGGAGATACGCTAGTTGACCTGTAAAGGATTTGGTGTAAAGGAAAAGAAGGAAACTGTCAAAAGGATGATGAATCAATGGGATCTTTTGCATCAAGGTTTCAAACTTGTCATGGAACTCTCTAACGGTTTCATTCTCTTTTTTTACGAGGTTATTCAGCCTTATAAACATCATGTTGCGGTCTTCCTTGACACTCTATCGTTTGAGGAATATTTCCTCTAACATATCCATGGTTTTAATACTAGCATCAGGGAGACCATTGTACCAATATTTAGTGCCATCATGGAGGGTAGCATAGAACACTTTCATAGCTAAATATTCAACATCATCACCGATGATATGAAGTTGGAAGAAGGACCAAAAATTGCTCATGTGATCTTCGACAATGACAACATCATTTCTAGTGAATTTGGGAAACCACTTTTCATACTTAGGGGGCAATTTCCTAGGGTAGCCCAGTATAGCTGTCATGTATAGCGATTTGTAAAGCTTGGATGACCATTGTATTTGGTTATTGTCTTGGTTTGAAATGACCATCTGAATTCCCAGGCTAGACATTTTGTTTAAGGGAAGATTTCCTCCAAAAAATGATTTTACTACAAGAAAGTTTCGGGGAGGCTTTCTTCTAAAGGATTGGGGAGGGTTGGTGTACCTCCCTAAGATTTGTGGAGTCGCTAGATAGTTTTCTTGAAACTATCAAAGGGATGAGAGGATCACCCTCAGTGGAGTCGCCAAGTAAGCATTGTAAAGTAAAGGTTTTTGAGGAAAGGATTACCAAGAAGTGTCGTCTTAAGGAGAATCGACTCAATGTTCCTTGGAAAAGGTGCCAAAACGTTATCGCTCAATTTGTACTTATTCCAAAGAAAAAGGTTAGGGGAAGGAAAATTGGCGTAACATGAGGTTATCATATCACTGCCACCTCAACAAGATACCTCTTTCTATTTAGGGTTGATGGCCCAGGGGAGACGTCCCTAGTGACCTGAGGGTTTGAGAAGGCAAAGGTTAAAGTGTCTATAAAGTATCCCCTCTCACAAGTCACACTGATCATAAAGTCCCATATTTTTAACCAATGAAGTAATGAAGTATTCATATGTACCTGCCCAAAACAAAACAACAAGAAAATATATATTTTGCAAGCACAATTTGTTGTTAGTACTTCATAAAACCATGGAATTTATCAATAAAAGCAATAGTTGATATATGATGAAGAAAACAAAATTTTATAACAACAATGTTTTTGAGATGATTTCTTCACAATAAATGCCTTGAAAGAGCTTCAAAATGACTCAAAATAATCACTTATTAATACCAAAGTACTAGCATTTGTCAAAAGAAAATTAGGCAGTGTATAAATCAACTTTACAATTGCTTTTAGGTACTTTTAATGCTACAATAGATGGTTGTAGCTTACTTTTTTAACAACAACAAGAAGATTAGTAGATTAGTCTATTATAGGGTTAGGAAGAGTTAGTAGAGAGCTTAACGTAAAGGTTTTGAGAGTAGTTTTTATCAATCACTCAAGTGCAAGGCTTAGATCCGTGCTTTTTAGGGTAAACAGAGTCTCTTTTAGCAACAACAATATTGAAGGAAAAAATTCATAATAAGAGAGATAGAGACAATAAGGTTAATGATTGAAGTGTTGATATCCCAAGGCTTCAATCACTAGACCTTAGGGGGGAAATGGCCACTAGGAAGTAGGTAACCCTAGGCCATAGCGGTTTTCCTCCTTATTTAGCTCAAAGATGAAGTAGATGACGACTAGATGAAGAAAAAGATTCTAGGTTGTTGCAATGGAAAGGCCCTTAGCACAAAGCTTCAAGAAAATAGGTTTTCTAGCATAATCTAGTAGGTGAAAGTTATTAAGGCAAGAACAATAACATGTGCTTTAGCCTCCTAGGGTTTTAAGCTTGAAATTTCATAATCTTAGAATAAATGCAAGATAAATACACGATAACCATTCAATGAAGAAGAATTGCAGAAAAATTACTTACATTCACCAAGAATCATCTAGCAATAGGCCTAGTTGAACACTTCCATCAAGAAAAATGCTAGAACACACCAAAAATAGCCTCCTTCAAGAAATGCGCACTAAATTTCAACCAATAAACCCTAATTAGGGCGCAAATTTCAAACCTCACTTAAGTGTGAGTGAAAGATGATGAAAAATAAGAGTAATTTTCCCCTTATTTATACAGTTACAATGACTTGACTTAAGTAAAAAAGGCCGACATGGCCAGTTTACATGTAATATCCATTTTTTACATAAAAATGTCAATTTAAACCCTAAATCAAGCAGAATAGGTGACTTCATGTCCCTTTAGGGTGACATTAGGCCTCTCTAGTGAAATGTTGGACTCCAAGAGAAAAACGTTAGGCCTCCTAAGGCCTCTGGATCAAACCATACGTGCCACTTGGCACATAAATTCCTCCAAAGTGTCCATCAAACATTGGTGACGTCAAGGGTCACAGAGGTGATGTCATGGACCTTTCAGGGCCAACATCCTAGTAGGAGGGATAGAAACCCCTGGGTCCAGGCCTGCTAGGCTATCTCTGGTGGAATATTCTCCTCTCTCTCTGTTGCAAGCCTCTATCATGTCTGTTCCCCTGGCTAGGGTCTCAACATCCATCTGGTGGGATTTCATCCCTATGGAGGTTCAAACTAATCATATCCCCATGTGTGCATATCCGTCGAGTGTGGCCCTGCAAAAAAAACAAGTACAACCTCCATGGGCTCATAAGTCACAGGGATCATAGAAATGTCAATCACATCTATCAATCAAGTTAGTTAAACATGAGCATAAAACTCCCCTTTCCCAGATAAGTTCTCAAAGACGTTATGCTACTCTACAAGCCAGGTTTGGAGAGGACATTAGGAGGTCCTATTGGGATAATTCTCATTATATTTTTTTCCAGGTGAAGACAAATCCAGGCCATGTAAGTGGATGAGGTGATGAGGGATGTTTGAGAAATGGGTGCAGTGGTGACAGGGGAATGTATGGATTACCTGTGGGTGCCTCTGAAGAGGGTGAGTTGTACCTTGTCATGGATGAAAATGTTTCCAAGCCCATTCAATGTCTATTATCTTTTATCCTATTTCTTTTTCTTTTCAAAAGACTAGTTAGGGGACACTGCCCTGGTGTGGTGACCAATGGTGACAATGTTACCCACAAGCATTTCATGGAGATGAGAAGGTTGGTTCGTGATGAGACCCCTTTTCTCTTGGCTATGCCACCAAGAGCCACTACCCTGGCGTGGTGACCAAATGAATGGTCGTGTCATACTGCTACATCCCCATGGACCTAATAGGCTGGCTCATGATGAGACCCCCTATCCTCCAACTAGGTCTTGATTTTATCATTTTATGGGTCCCTTTGTTTCTTACTAAGAAGCCTTTAATTTCTTTCTCAGGGATCCCTGGGAAAAGCATCTAAAGGTTTTGTTCTTTTGGCTTTTATCTTTTTCCAGCTACTTTTACCCTTTGGTCCTTTATCCCCTTCTTCCCACAAGGTATGGTACAACCCTTTTCTAGCTTGGCAAACCCAATGCTCGAACCAATGTAGGGGATGGATGAGAGAAAAAAAGATGAAAAGTGATAAGTATGGTGGGAATGGATGATGACCTTTCATGAACCCACACAGTGGAAACTCAAACCCTATGGGAACCAAATTGCTAGACAATCTTGTCATTCCCATGGGTGTGGACAAGTGGAAAGACATAAGGTCCAAGCACATGTCATAAGTAAAAATAATTAAATGCACATATTCAAATGTTTTGAGAATCAGAGTGACACATACCATAATACCCAAACTCATTACCTCATGGAGCAAGACCCACTGTTGCTGAAGGACCAAGCCTATGGGATGGATGTTGCTATTGCTGACAAGGTGGAGGTGTTGAAGAAGAAAGATGGGCCATCCAGGGCCAAGCTGAAGTCAATATGGCTCTTGGTACTCCATTTCTAGGACATGTGGGCCTCGAGACATAATCTCCTTAGTTATCCCTAAGCTAGGGGATACCATGCTGCATGGGTAATCTATACACCTACGAACAAGTTGATCAGTCTACATGGTATTTTCCTTGGTCGTTCAACTAATAATATTGCAAAATACAATGTGGTTATTGAGTTATTAACTGACACCATTTCATTTTTCATCCATCATATAATTGCATGTCTTTATTCTTAACTTGTGGTGTTGAAATTAAACAACGTCTATTCCATCCAAAGTCCTACACTATTATGGGTATACCTGAGAATTTATCTCTTGGAAATAAATTTTGATTACATTGAATATCAACATATTCCTTGATATCTAAACAAATCAATAGATCCATTAGCCAATTATGTTTTAGATAGACATTTGGACCATTTATAAATCCAAACACACATATGAAGATAAGTAAGCTAGTAGAAGTTTTGTATTATAACGTCAAAAGTTACAAAAAGTGTGTCCTGAGACCAAAATGTTGAATCACATAGCTTCATATACATATGCATCATGGATTCTGATTGTGATAACAAACCATTGCTCATGCTACACGACGGAGCAGTCAACCAATGGATGTTGAAACACCAACAATATGGCGTTGGTAACGTCGAGGTAACGCATCCACAGTGATGTTTGGGATATCCATAGTCAACCCCTCGAGGTTTTGTTTGATATCCTTGAGATCCTCAACTGCTAATCCTCGACCTACCACTGTGCCTATATCTCCATGACTATGGATTGGAGATGATCCTAGAGGCCTGAAAGGTGCCACATATGCATTTTTTAGCGCTCTTGATTAGTCTCGGATGCACAACATAAAAATTTCATAATTGAAATACCAAAAACAACATATAATGAAAAATTCCTTTTTACCTATCTCTCCCCATGGTGAACCCTCGGGTAGTGCCAAGTCGGGACCACCATGTAAATCCATCCCAACATATCCATAATCCTCGATCATGACGAGTTGATCTCTCAGCCACTGGAAGAATAAAGGACCATATGTAACGGTTGCAACACCACCATGGCGTGTCATCAAGTCTACCCACCTCTTCATTTGAGGATCCTATGGAGTGGTTACACCCCAATCCACATGTTGTAGGCACAAAACTAGGACCCTCTCAAGGAAAAAGGATACCAAAATTGATCCATATCCGAATTGTTTCAATCGACCAGTCTTTCACTTTGTTATTTTCTTCATATTTTTGAGGAGGCCCTCACACCAATTGATGACTCGGGGATCCATGAACTCGATAGAATACTGGAAATGGATTTGCAAATCCATGTGTGGAGCTACACTCCCTTCCACATGAGTAATAGTATAGAGAATGGTCCTCAATGACAAATCCTCAACATCCTTTATGGCAACTTTGCCACTATGTTTCTTTGTACCATCTTCACAATGATGTGCTACATAATAATCCATTGGTTCACCTCCTTCTCTGCTTCCCGATAGTGACACCCGAGATGCACGATGAGATAATATAGTCAAGAGATAGATGTCATCAATTTCTAGAGTGAGTGTATGAACCTTGACATGAAAGGCTTGTTTGTTTACGCCCCACATTCACAATAAATGCTCCAATATAACCAATTCGGCTCTCATGCCCTGCACTTTGAAAAACTTAAGCAAGTTGTACCCTCATAGTGCCATCATGGTGGTGCGATCATTCCTAGCAATATGATATTCCTATTCATTATCTCTTTCATTCCATCCGAGCATGATGAACTATGGAAAACATGCCAAACAACAATTAAAGATGAATTAGTTCATCAAAAATCCAAAATTGGGGGTTTCCCTAGTTCTTTCTCTCTTTTTATTATTTGAGTTGTGATTGTCGCATGGGACAAGTTTACCACAGTGTTGGATCGTTTCACCCCAACAATGAACCCCCTGCGATGATCTTAGATCATCGCAGTTTGCGATATGGAGAGCTTGCGACAATCTAGAGGCACTCTCTCCCTTGGAAATTTGCCCATAAACTCAAAAATTAACCATTAAAATTGAAAAAATTGCTATAGAAAGAGAGAGGGGAGGAAGACCACCTACCTCACGGAAACGGCTCGAGAAATTTTCCACAGTGAGATCCACAATCGCCACTTGAAGAGGAGGAAAATGAGGGGTTTTGGCACTAGTTTGGTGAAAATACAAATGAAATGGTAAAATGAACTTGTTTTAACCTATTTAACTTATTTTTACCATTTTAACTTAAAATTAAATTATTTTTAAATATTTTGCACCTATGTTAAAAACCTAAAGAACTTTTCAAAGTGTCAATCTTGCAGGATAGAGGTTTGGCGACTGGACTTTTTTATATGGATCACCCCCTTTTGGTCGTTTTTACATATTTTTGCAAACTCATATGATGTATATATGCTTTTAGGTTTTTCAGTAAAAAACGTCAAGCATGGTATTTATTCTTTCTCACACTCATAAAACTATGAGAATGTAATCGAGTCAAATTTTATCGCTTTTTCAGACTCATAACATCAATACGAAAAATGAACCCTCTCGAGTCCCCTTTTATCTCTTTTCAAACTACCTAAACATGAAAAGATAGCCAAGCGACCTTGTTATTTTCACGCTCATAAAATTATTTGAAGAAAACGTCTGATGAGCGATAGATTATCTCTTTTTCGATCTTGTCAGACTAATTTACGAAAAATGACATTTTGGAGTTTTCTTTAAGTGTTTTTCAAACTCTCTAAACATGAAAAAACCCTGAGTTTACTTTCTTTGGACTCGTAAAACAAGCATCGAAAGGCCCATATGGGACCGAACCATTCCTTCCTAGGGTTCGCTAAACATACTCTGAGGGAATCATCTGAAGGATGAGCTTACATTTCAATTATATGTTATCCTCCTCAAGCTTGCGTAAAAATAAAGAAGTACTCACCGGAAATGGTGGGGGGAAATTGGGAAATAAATGTATATTTGTATTTGTGTTAGTGATAGTAGGTCGCTCTTGAACATGACACCCCTCTTCATTATTGTATCTGGTTTGGGAAATCCATTTATCTCTCGTTTGATCATCCACAATTCTATATTTTGGGTCCTCCTTGAGTCAATGCTACCAAGACAATTTTTTTGTCATTCATATGTTCAAGAGAAGTTCAACCTAAACAAAACTTCTATCGAGTCGGCCATCTGTAGTCCTCAAACTCTTACCATGTCGGCCTTCCCTGAGTCAGTTCTGAATCAATTTATACTCTGATCCACTTCAAATCTGTTACATATTTCATGTCACTGATGGGGGATACATTAAGGCTCTCTCGTGACGAGTATTTTCCTATCGAATTCAACTCATTATCTGATAATTATACTTAGAAATCATTTCGTACCTTGGAACCTGCATGCCTCAATGGCAGGTTTCCTTGTTTTTGACAGTGGGTTCACATCATTGGCCCCTGATTGGAAAATTCCATCAAGTGTTTCACTTCATCTCATTAATTCACATTCGTTGGATTGTACTAGAGTACCTTGGGGGTCATTGACATAAATGGTGATTTCCATCACACTTGTTAACAATATCCATTAATGACCGGTAATCAAGTGGTTTCTACCATGTTCGACTTCGACACTTGTAATCACATGGATAGATTCGTACTTCAAGACAATGGACATGGAGACCCTGGATACTGTCACATAGATCTAGGTTGTGATGGAGTAATCATAAGTTTCTACTGACACATAGATCCACCATGTATTTCTTGTGGCTATGTTCAAATTTGAGTCATTATAGCATAGACCCACAGTGTATTTCTCACGGCTATGTTGAATCATGATGACATGGATCCACAATGTATGATTGGTGGCCATGGCTCACTTGACACTTATGCTTAGAGTCACTTGTAGTTTGAGTATGGGAATGCATACCTCAATAAATGGTATATTATTATGCATATGCTCGATTGTTTCCAGGTTTTCGATTGATGTGCTCCTTGTTCTCGACACACACATTCGACAAAGTATTTTAGTTGTCACATGTTACAACTTCATACTTTGGGGGGCATTCTGTTAAACATTATTTTGGTCACCCCCATGATCACCAATGATATGTGTATTGATTACTCCTCTATTCCCTGAAGCTACTGAAGAAATAATACTTTCTCCCTGGGAAACATAATCATCTCTCCTTTCTTAAAAACCCTAACAAAGAAGATCGTCGCACCTTGCCAAATGATAAGGGTTCGATGATCCCTGATCATCGCATGCTCCACCAAAGTGGACCAGGATGTTGTCATAGGCTGCTTGTGTTTAGGGTGTGACGATGCTCAAGCAAAGGAAAAAGGTGAAATTCTCAAAGGTTCTAGAATGGAATCTTCATAAAGATGAGGTGGCCTCTGATTGGTTTGGATCTCACTCACTTCTCTAATTTAGTGGGATTATCCTAATCTCTTCATCCATCCCTATTCACTCTATAAAAATATGGATCTCTCATGGGAAAATTTAGGTTGGCTTATGCATGAAGAATTCTGTTGAAGATTGTACTTGTGATAGCTTTGCTTTAGCTTTCCAAGTCAAGTTGTGAATACTCTTCATCAAAAGCATTGGATCAAAGGTGTTTGTGTTGAAGAAAAGGGACCTTGGAAGGGACCTTGCAACATCAAGGAATAAGTTGTGTTCTCCACTTTCATCAATATAATGCACCGATACATTTCTTTCCTATAAAAGTGTCTCCTTTTTTAGTGTATAATTCCTTGATCTTATGCATAGGTTTCATTGGAATATATATATTGTAGTTCTCTCTCTTTGTTGGTTTGTGCTTCTTAATAGGCTCAACATCACACAAATCTAAAGATGGAGCAAGGACAATACTAGCAAGGATCAAACGACGTTTAAACGGTATGTCATTTGTCCCTCATTGAACTAGTTTACATTACAATGAAATCTAAGGAGAATCTTGTATTCTGCTATGTTTTGTTCTAATTTCTTAATGAAGTTAGGGAGATTAGTTTGTGTCAACACTTATTGATTTGTCTGATAATAGGCCCCATTTTTTATTTCCCAAAAACTGTGTTGTCGGATGAGGTGGCATTGGCGTTTCACCGAGTTCCAAATGAGAGAGCCTTGAGTGGTAGGGGTGAAGTGGATAAGGTTGTTAGGGTCTCAATTTGGGGCATATTTGTTGTGCCAGAGTTGCACCCAAGGGGTGGATGTGTTGGATATCCAACTCCAACATGTTTTAGCACTGAGATTTTTGTTTCTTTTTGTAGGGTCCCTGAGGCTGTGACCACCCATATTCTTCAGTAAGAAGAGGGTGTCCCATTTGACCAGAGCCCATTTGTGGGTGTTATTTTCCCCACTCTAGAGAAAAGTGTGTTGTAATTATAGAATGGAGTTGGGAAACCATTTGGGGATAGTGAGAAAAAAGAAGAGATACAATGACATTGTTTGCAGGGTAGATTTTAGGAGAACAGGTTGCTCTACTAGATTAAGAGTTTTGTAAGTTCGAGAGGAGATTTGTTGAGTGAGTTTGTCTAGAATTTTCTTCCAACTGGAGTGCTTAATGGCTGAGGCGATTAGCATATTTCCGAGGTATTTGGAGGGGAGAGAGAGGTAGAAAATCCCAGGGTTCTGGAAATGGTTCTTTGAGTGAGAGAGGGCGTGTTGAATAACAAAATCAGATATTTGTCCAAGTTTATAGTGGTGCCCCAGGCCTCCGAGAATGTGTCAAGAAGGTGTTTAAGGGTGCGAGCTTCTTGGATGGAGGGGTAGGCTAGCAGGAGGTTGACTGTTGTGTAGCTTTATGCCTTTAAGAGTGCCATTTAAGGTGGCATTTGTTAACATTCAACTTAAGCCTTCAACCATGAGGATAAAGAGAAAGGGGGAAAGGGAATATCCATGACGGATTCCATGGGAGGGGAGGAAGGTAGGGGAGGGAGAGCCATTGAAAAGAACCGGAAAAAAGGTAGAATAGAGGAGAGAGAGGATCCAACAGATCCAATCATGAATAAAGCCAAAGGCCAGGAGGGTATTCTCAATGAACTCCCAGCTAAGGTGATCATAGGCTTTCGATAGGTCTAGTTTGAGAAGCATACCTAGAGTCTTGGTGGATTTTAGGGAATGAATGACCTCATGGGAAAGAATGATTCCATCTAGAATCTTCCTACCCTCAACATAGCCTATTTTCTTAGGAGAGATAAGAAAGGGAAGAAGAGGCTTTAACTTATTGGCTATGACTTTAGTGATGATTTTGTAGATAACATTGTAGAGTGTTATGGGTTGATACTTACTTGGGATGACCACATTTTCCTCTTTGGGGATCAGGGTGAGGAAGGTGGCCTTCAGGGTTGGGAGGACCCATTGATGATTACGCGATTCCTCCACAATGTCAAGAACGTCCAACTTCAGTATATCCCAACATGCATGGAAGAAGTTGATAGTGAAACCATCCGGGCCAATATTTCCTTCATTTGCATGACAACAAATTTCACCTCTTGAAGAGTTATTGGATGCATGAGGGAAGTGTTGTGTTGATCGGTGATTATGCTGGGGATGTGGGAGGTGACCTTGTGGATGCCATTGCCTCTAGAACAGTTCTCCTCCATGAGAAGATCAACATAGTAGGAGACCAAATCTGTTTCAATTTCCCTATGGATTTCAAGCCTAGTGTCATCTTATGTTCTAAGGATGGAGATTCTATTGTGCCTTTTGTGCTGGATAGTAGATCGGTGAAAGAAGGAGGTATTTCATTCACTCTCTTTTATCCAAGAGGTTTTGGATTTTTTTTTCCAGAGGATTTTTTCTTGCTTGCATCTCTCTTCAATTTGGGCCTGAAGATCTGTTTCTTTGTGTGTAAGAGCAGTCGAGCAACCTTCGAGGATGATTTTTTGCTAAAGGGACTCCATGTCCTTTTCTAGAGTGGTTTTGGCTAAGAATATGTTCCCAAAGGTCGTTCTATTCCACTCCTTTAGATGTTGCTTTAGCCTTTTGAGTTTCTGTTGGAATCTGTACATTTTGGTGAGACTAGGGGGGTCGGTAGTCAACCACCATTGTTGGATAATGGGTTTGAATTCAAGGATGGATAACCAAAAAGTATCAAATATGAAGGGGTGGTGGTGATCCCTATCATTTTTTATCCATTGAAGGAAGATGGGACAATGGTCGGAGCCTGAGGAGGGGAGGATGGAAAAGGAAAGATCTTCCCCAACTATTGTAATGTCTTCAGAGACTAGAAATCGGTCGAGACATGAAGCGATATGGGAATTTCCTCTGTGTCGATTGTTCCAGGTGTAGATCCAATTGGTGGGATCCAAATCAACCAATTCATTATTCTCAATGAAGTTTTTGAAGTTGTTGTCCTCCTGCATGAGAGTGCGACGTCCCCCCCTTTTTTCCCCTATATTGGTGATGAGGTTGAAGTCGTCGCCAATGATCCAATTTTGTCTAGGTTTTTCTTGCTTGTACCAGTCCAAAAAATTTAGGAGATTGGTTTTTTGATCAACGGATTGAGGTCCATAAACAAAGGTGATGAATCCATGCATGTTTGTGCCAATGAGGTGGTAGGAAGTTGAGATAGATTTTATGGTGGTGGTGAAGTCATTAAGAGTGATAGATGAAGGATCCCAAGTGATTACAAGTACCCCTGAGACTCTAGTTGCATCCACTGCAATGGAATTGTAGTTTTTCCAGAGACAGGCTAGCAATGTTTGGAGAGTCTCGCTAGTGATTTTTGTTTCCTGAATCATGAGGATTGTGGGATTTTCCTGGTGGATTTTCTTTCGGAGCATTCTTTATTTTCTAAGACCGTTTATGCCCCAAACATTCCAAAAGATTACTTTCATTGGGAACCTTGAGTGTTGGAAGAAAATAATTTAGTTAGCTAGGCATATTTCCATGACGCTACTAACCTGGAACCCAAGGAGGCAATGCATTGAATATCTATCTTGCACCCATGCTTCTTGAGATCTTTGACTGCTTTCTTCAGATCAGTGGATGGGTTGTTTTGTATCCCCATCCAGCCACACAATTTGGCTTTGTGAAGGAATTATTTAAGGAGGTGTATTTTCTTTGGAGTGATCATGTGGAAGGCTTGTTTTTTGCATGCATCTTCCAGTCCTAGGAGATCTAACTTGCCCAGATCTAGATCTCCCATTTCTTCATCCATTAATGTATCCAGGTCCTGATTGGTGGAGTACATCAGGTTCTTTGTGCGTGGTGTTAAGGACTGATTAGGCATGGGAATGATTGAGGTGGATGAGGGATATAGGGTGGGAGTGCTTTCTTGGTTGTGCATGGGTTCTCGATGTTTCTTTTTAGGGACTAGTTGGTGGTCGTCTTCACTGTGATCCTCCCTAGGGATTTTTTGGGCCAGAACTTGAAAAATTTTGTTGGTAGACAGATCTTTGGATTTGGCTACAGTGTGGGGTTTCCAGGCATTTCCTCTCTGGGTGGGGTTAGTGTGGAAACCATCTTCATCCGAGAGAGTTGCATCTTTTGGAGTTGTGTTTTTCTTTTTCTGAGTGCAGTCTCAGAAGAGGTTCCCATGTTCATAGCATTTGCAAAATCTGAATGGTACATGCTCATAATCCAGGGTTTGGATCCATTATGTGCCTTCATGGGCGAGACATATAGATTCTGGCAGGGATTTGGTGATGTGCATGTAGACGCAAATCCTGGCGTAGGAAGTGTATTTGTTGATTTTTGTTTGCTCTTCTATTTTGACGAAGTTTCTCAGAGTGTTACCAATATCTTTGAGGGTTTCATCATCCCAATAGTCCTGGGGTAACAAGTGTTGTTCCTGAGTTTATAATTTAAGGCTCTAAAGTATACCATCAAAGCATCTGATACGAGTAAATAAATTTAAGGTAGACAAAGTCAACTTTGAAGGATAACCAATATGGTTGGTTCCTTAACTGTCTCTGTTGAGCTTCCCAGTTTTCTTGGATGCTTATGTACCTATCAATGGCTGCCCATGAACGTTCTAATTTGACCCGGGTGTTAGTTGTTTGAAAGATAGTGTTAAATAAATCTAAGGCAATGCTAGTCTAATCAGAAATACCAGGTTCTACATTAGGTTGTCTTGAGGCGGGTACAGTCATGAGGGATAATGGTTGGAAGAAGGTCTAAAACTTTGTTCAATAAAGTGTGTTGCTTTCTAATTTTGATTATAAGAGAAGAAAATTCAAACACAGATTAATATTTAATAGATCAGAGGTTGTTTCCTGTTCCTGAGTTAGATTTTAAAGATGTGATATTGACGAATGAAAAACACAAAATCGTTTAGCAAAAATGAGGCATCGATCATGGAGGAATATCACTTTGCAATGAGTAAATATGAAAGATAAGAGGACTTTAATGAAACACAAACCATTGCAACCTAAATAATCTACAGGTCTTGAAACTGCTGATAGCAGGTACAAAGGAAAAACTGTAAAAATTAGATAACCCAACGACTCGAACCAATAGTAAATATTATGCTAAATTATTGTTTAAAATTTCATCAAAGATACATATAAGAAAAAATACTATGAGCAAAAACAAAGGGAACACATAGCTTAGGATTGAAAAGATCTGGAATCTCCATTTTGCATTCTTATTTATCACTTTAAAAAGTTTCACCCGTACAATGGCCACCAAAAAGCAATTTCTTAGTTCCAAAAATTTACATTTATACAAAAATTTCAATCCTTGGCGGTTGGGGAACCTTCTAATTTCTAGGAACTAGCTATTTATCGTTAATAAGTTGAAAACTATTTTACAAGATTTTATTTATCTTTCTTTTGTTTTCATAGCTACACTTTTCAAACTGGTACTTTATTGCTATGTTGAAGACTCTCCTTCTTTTGCGTTGACATATTCGATGCATTTGTTGAGGAAAGGTGCAGGCATTTTGGGAGGCTCTGGGAACTCCTTTGCTTCAAATAGATATACCTTTCTCTGTATCTTTGGGAAATAGTCTTCAACTCTTTTATCTGCAAACTTTATTGATTGCAATTTTAAGTTGGGCTGAATCAATAGCCTATTGATTAAAGTGACATCCATTTCTTTTAGCTGTGAAATCTCCATATGGATCTCACTTAGATCTTATTTAAACTTTGATTGGTGTCTCACAATATTTATTTTCCCTAGAACCCCTGTGCAATTGTCCTTCCCAATGTTTAATGACCCTTTGTCTATGAGATCAAAAACCTCTTCGCAGTCGTCTTTGATTTATTTAACTATTCATTTGCTTTCCATTATGTTGGATCCCCATACTTTGAGCATAATGTCACCTCTGATTTTCTCTATGGATGATAATTTTGTAGTTTTGGGTATCTCTTCGTTCATTGAACATATAATTTCCCTTTGAAGAGAGACCCTTGCTGCTTTAGCTTCTTTTTCCTTCATGATGATGTTATTGAAAGAATTACTTGCTTCATGGAAGTAATTCTGGAGGATCTCTATCTTGGAAATCAACTTCTGTTGTTCAACTTCTAGCTCTGCATGCACTTCCAGTGAATGGGCCTGGAAAACTTTCAGATCTATGACTAGATCTTCAATTGACTTTAATTTTGTTTGTAATTGATTTATGATTTCTTCTTGCGTTTGACTTGTCTGCACTCTCTCTTCCATTTCGCTGAGGCTTTTTTTCAGGGATTGAATCTCTTATTTATCCCCGGCTCTGGCTTGGTCCAGAAATTTATTTATACCTTCTTCAATCCTTTTTTCATTCTCCTTTAATTGGCCTTGTAGTTTAGTGATCATGAGGTTTCTCCGTCTAAGACGTGCTTTCATATTTTCGACAGTGAACTAGTTAGTTGTGGCTAACGCTCCCATAGAACCAGCTACTTCGATAGCGAAATCTTCTTCCTCTAAATTATGCCCGTCTATTATGATTTTGTGCCTCTTTACCATTGTATTTTCCCTTTGATGCATTTCCTACTTCAACACTGTCTTTCTCTTCTTACTGAAAAAATAATCAGATGGAGGAATCTCTTCTCTGGAGATGGGCTCAAGGTCACTAACGTATAGGGTTCCCAGCTAGGGGAAACCGAAAGTGGATTGTAATGGAGTCAAAGAGGTGATGGGAGCATCTAGTTCTATGGATCTTACCTCCTCTGTTGCTTTGGGGCTATTAACATGAATTGTAGATGATGAAGGGAAATTTGGTTTATCAAACACTGGAGGTGTCTGAGACCCTTTTTCCATTCCTGAGTTCTCTGCCTTTTGTCCTTCTATTTGCTGTGGAGACTCTTCGGTCTCTTATGGAATTCTCTTTGTACTTTATTTATCCTGCCCTCTTGATCCAAAACCTGGGGGTATGCTTCCTTGTTCTGGAGGCTGAGTTGATGCTTCTCCTAGTAATACCCTGGGTAAACCACTTCTCCGATGTTTTTGGAAGTTCAGGAAATTGTTTTGCAAGTCAGGTGACAAATATTGAAACCTGGCCAACACTTCATCATAACTTATAACTCCTCTGAACATGTCATCACAAGGGGACTGTTCATGTTCGTATGCTTTCAGATTGTAGTTGACTTGGTGATTACCCACAATTTTATAGGGATCATATTTCCTGTGATCAAGATTTAGCAACTTTATCTCTCCTAATGCGGCTGCCTCAACCTTGGAACGCCCTAGATTGAGTAGCGAATATTTCCCAATCTGCATAGGGAAAATAGGCCAGAATCTCTTTTGGGCCATTTTTAGTTCATTCCCGATGCCACCTATTACTATCTAATGAGCCACCTCCCTGCATACCAGTCTATCATGGAGGGATTTTGGTAGTGTGTGGGGAGGGATTGAACATTCGAAAACACTAATGTAAGAAAAAATTCCTTCTATAAACCAATTAGTGATGGCCCTGAGGCTTTCCATGACTGACTCAAAAATACGGGGAGGCTCGCAGCCATACAACATCTGGTGCACCTGAATCACCACGAAGTGGCAGATTTCGTAGAAGGAATCCTTAGCATTTTCTTCCCACAACTTAGAATAATATTCATGGATGGGTTTATTGGAGGTTGGATTCCAAATCCAATTCATCAGAGGGAAAGAGGTCATGAAGCATATGGCGTCCATGATGTAGGCAGAAATATATAAGGCCACCGGTTGGCCCTTGGATTTTGCAGTTTGGTACTCTGTTACCTCCTTAGATAAATTGTCTGATAGGATTTTGTCCCAGTTGAAACTAAAACCTTCAGCTGCTTCATGAAGAAGAGGCACCCATGCTGCAGGGAAATGAGTGGGGCTTTTCTTTCCGAAGAGTCTGCAAAGCATCATGGCTACATAGACCATGTATTCATTTAGTGAGGTTGTGGTATATTTCCCGTCAGTATCGGCCCTGAACTTTGTTGTCACTCCCCACCAGTCTCTAATTATATCAGGGTATGTCTGATCTGCCTCTGCACATTCCTTTCTTTGGAATTCAGCATTATAAATATACTTAGGATTAGGGGATAGCATGTGCATTACTTGTATATGTTTCAGCCTAAAGGAACCGATGACGACCCCATGGTTGTCTAGAATGCTCCTTGTCTTCGCGTCTGCTCTCTCTAAGGCTCGATATATCATGTCATTATATGGCATGAGCCGTGGGCGTGCTGCTATTTTGTGAAGTTCAGACTCCACTATGTCCCGTAGTTTGTTCTCAGAATCATGCAGGAAGTTCTTAATTTCGTAATCTATATTCTCGAAGATTTGCCTCCAAGATTTGATAGAATCAATAACATGGGGTGTGGTATTAGCTACGACATCTCCTTCTATACTTGTGCTTTCAGCAGTTCCCTCAACCTTCTTAAGTACCCTCTTAGGTGCCATAGCGTTCACACTAGATTGAAAACCTGTTGCAGACGATAAAATCTATAAGCCTAGATGAATACAACTCACTTGTGATTGTAAGATGAGAATAAAATTCGAAATGCAGAGTTGTAGTTATTTTAACTCATCCTTTAATGGATGTACTGAGATGAGCAGTAGGACTTTAATGTTTTAAATGAAGAAGATGAGCTCAAAGATACACATTTAAACTTAAAAATATTAATTTGTCCTATTATGGATATTATCATATATCGGCGATTTCAACTTGGAGTTTCAAAATGACTATTTCTTAAAACGCCGAATCTCGAAGCCCAAAATAAGTTTAGTGATTACTAATCATGCTTTAAAATGACTTATTTCAAGTTTAAGACTTTGTTTTAGAGTTTATGATTTCGAAATTCGGAGTTTTGGGGATCACATACCCAAGAGATATGTCATATGCAACCCTCGAATGTGAAAATAGAATAGCTTAAAATGGACATTAATCATCTGTATTAAAACCTTGATTAATCAAGATTATCCATGATTAAGACTTTCGGAAATCGGGAATCAGGAATTCACAGACCTATATTTCGAGAGCACTTTGTTACTGGGAAACCCGAAACTCTGAAAGATTTAAGATTCACTGATCGTGATTAAGGGTTTAATTAATCACACTTAAAGGTACTTTGCGAATAAGCACATATGGATTTATAACATTCGTTTTCCCCTTATATATATATATATATATATATATGTATGTATTTAAAACCTCTTTCGGAAAATCGGCACCAGGATTTTGGAGTTGTGANTATTTAAAACCCCTTTCGGAAAATCGGCACCAGGATTTTGGAGTTGTGAACTTTATTGATTGCTTTATGAAACGTCGAACTCTGAATCGCGAAAGGTTTCATTTTGTCCCCCTTTTTTTCTTTTAATATTAGGGCGGCTCCATACTAGGAAAAAACAAAAAACGAAGTCTTTGGTTAGAGATAAAATTTATACCTTGTTTTAACAACGAGTAGAGCCTAATCCACACGAGCACCCCAGTGAAGTCTTCCTTGTTTGTATTGAAGCGCTCTGTCCAGTTTCTGAGGTATAAGCCTGCCGAGTTGAAGAAGTAGAGGCCTCCTTATAATATTTGATCTTTGTCATCCAGTCATGTGAAGATGATGGTGAAGAATTCTTTTAAGCCCAATTGGATTTCAAAGTTGGCTTTGGGTTTCCATTTTGTTGTGATCCAGTTGAGCAGAGCACGTTCCATCAACCAGATTTCGATGAATTTTCCAATCAATGCAAAAGTTCTCATGTGTTCTATTTTGGCATTGATACGAGCTAGTGGGAGCTCAATTTGTGGTTAGTTCTCAGATTTAGGAATGCAGGTGTTGGTCTTGATGGGTTCCAAAGTGGGAGGGGTCGTGGATGGATTCACAAGTGTCGAACCCTCAACTGTGTTTGGAGTGGACTGGTTTTCTTGGATGGGTTCCTGGGAAGGAGGAGTTTTAGAGACTTGTTTTAGAGAGATTCTTGGTGGGTCTCTTAAGAATTCTCTGTAGGCAAGGGAGGAGCCCACGAATCCACCCTTGGGGGTAGCCATGGGATCTGTAACTAGAGGATGGCGGTGGAGGGGACCTGGTCGAAGGTGAGGGTGGGCATGGAAAAAACCAAAGTTACAGTTCAGACATTCGCTAGAAATGTGGAGTCAAAATCCAATGTTCGCAATGCTAAACACTCTTGTTGACAAAACAAAGACTTTGTAATGAATTTTAACCATTTAGTTGCTAAATAATACAATGAGTGTGCTTTAGAGTGTGTGTTTTTTCTTCCAAAAGGGTTTTCTCGAGGAAAATGGTGTCTAATGGTTGCATGATTGCGTCGTTTATTATTGCAATTATGTTTATTTAATTTATGCACATTATTCTATCAATTCCTTAGTATAGGAAATGTATTCCACACCTCTACTTCCTTTGAGGAAGGGAATCCATCCATACAGAAAAGATTTATAATTAGTGAATTTATAATTGTGATGGGTTGATTGGCATATTTGTGTAGGGGCCATCAAAATGATCAAATAAGCTTGAAGTTAGAGAATACACATTCGTATTGTTGGTAGGTAAATAGTAATTAATAAGTAATGACAAAGGCTAACAATTGGTAGTCAAATGATTTGTGGCATCTAGGTGCTATATTTTTAAAGGGGTGTTTGTGGAAATGGGATAGATACCTAATTGTTCACTAAATTATTCTAGTTGGATGGTGTCTTATATGGTAGTTACATTTTATAAACCAAGGGATATTATATACATAAAAACATAGATGATGCAACAAGTATCGATATATAGAGATAACTAGGAATAACTTTAAGAAAATTATCTTCAAATAGGTCATTAAACTTATGAGATAAATGTTCTAGAAAATAGTTGGTTGATGTTAGGATTGAATGTCGTTAAGTTTCATTGATCATGCAATTCCTCCCACGATAAAACCATTTCCAACCAACCCATTTGAGCCTCCTTTTGGTTGTCACTCTAGGTGTGTCTACCATGCACATTCGAATGGATAGGAAACATATAACCTTGGTAAATTGATCCGTTTTTATTCATAGATGATCCAAAAAGAAAACATACCTTGATTTCCTTCGACATTCCCTTTCCCCCGCTTTGCGGGTATGTTAGTTAATTACATTGGTATGTATTTATATTTCTTTAAGGAATCAATGTTTTACTTATAAATTATTCAAGTTTAAATTTTTTCCATGCATTTTCTTTATTTGGGGTTTTGGTATGTTCTATGTGAAGTTTTGAACTTCATAAATGATGTCATGGTCCACCTACTTGAATTTCTTAGCGGTGTTTGTGTCATGTACATGTACAAAAATGGATAACAAGGAGGAGGAGGAATTAAGGTAAAAACACACAAAGGTCATTATGTTATGTATCCAAATTCCCAACAACAAAGTCAACATTAACAAATTGAAATGTTATCATAGGAAGCACTGTGTGTGTTTGTGTTGCATGAATGTGTCCACCTGTAATGTGCCCCTCTTCTTAACAAGGATATTGAAAGACTTAGTATTCTAGTCACCCCACTAGACTATAGTCTCATGGGAAAAAGGGGGCTAAGGGGCACAAAAGTAGTCGCTAAGGAGTAAAAGGTTATATTATTAAAGTGACTTTGGTAAAAGAAATTAAAAAGGTTAATTGACTTAGATGAGGAAATAAAGTAATACTTTAGAATTCAATAAAATAATTTAAGTGAAAATTAGAAGATGGAGGTATAAAAGAGAGAGGAGGGCGCCTCACTTTTCATTCATGTCATTTTTCACTTAGCATATTTGAGCTCTGCAAATTGAACGTTTTGAGGGTTTTGAGTAAAAAAACCCTAAAGATAAACAAGGAGGTGAAATATTCCTTTGTTCTTGGTCCAAGCTTGGCCAATGTGGTGAAATATTACACCCTCATCATTCTACTTAGTTTCAGATTCATCTTAGGAGGTATTGTGAAGACAAGGTGCATGTTTGAGGGTTTTTCTGTAGTCTAGGTGCATTGTTGGAGAAAGGAAGGTTCGATTTGCTTAGGAGGAGGTAGATATAGAGCCAAACCCTTTTCAAAAGGGTTTTCCATCACCATAGTTCCTTATCTCATCAGTTTGTGTGGGGTTTTCTCTCCATATTGATTTATTATTTCCTTGAGCTGAACTTTCTGAAGGAGGGCGCACTATCATTTGTGGATCCAGTGAATTGGAGGGTTATATCACTCATAACATCTCAAGAAGCTCACTCTATGTGTTTCTTATCACCATATATATAGATCTACAACTTTATTTCAGTGTTTGGAGGGTAGAATAGAAGAATATGAAATTCTTAGGGGTTTCCCATCCAGGAGGTGCACAACTCAGCCAGATCTGGGTGTCAGTATTCAGAAGGGAAAGAAATTGATCTTGTTCAGACTTACATGTTGTTATAGGAAGGCCAGGAGGACTCACAACTCCCATTACTCGTATCTGGAAGGCATCTTCAGCCTCATCTTCTATATTTCTTCTTTATTATTCTAGATCTGTATATCTCTTGTATGGAGGACAACTTATTAAATAAATAAAGGTCAGATCTTAAGTTATTTGGTTATGCTTGTGTGTTCTCTCTCTTGTATATTGTTATTTACATCTATTTTTGTGCCATGTTCATTATTTATATGTTATAAAACTAAAAAAAAAACATTTCCAACACAACTTTGAGAAGCAACCTGCAAAATATTCCAAAAAACAATTCAAACAAATCAGAACTAAACCCTTAAGTTCCTTGTGAATCTGCTTGGGAACATTACAGTGGTATTAGAGTGAATTCCTTCGCCAACCTGTGATTAAAATTAATTCCTGGGAGGATAGGTGTTATAGGATAAATCGGTATATGCAAACATTAACAGATCTCCCTAGATCCACCTAGATCTAGAACAAAACAGGACAGGACATGAAACTTCCCCTAAGTTACAATCATTGAATTTTTCATTGAAGAAGGAATAAGTGACGTACCTTTAGATATCGCTTCCTTATGTCTTTGTTGTCCCTTATTCGCTTTGGTAGCCTTGTGATATCAGATCTACAATGACACAAATCCACCAAGGTGAAAGCAACAATAATACATTCACTGAAGACTTAAACATGTGATCAAGGAGTCATGTAATAAAATAAGAGTGATTTTATGGGAAAGGGACATGCCACTATATTATATTAAATGAAAGTAGAAGATACAACCAGATTGCCTTGATGTTGCAAGATTCCTTTCGGTGGTCCTTCGTTCCAACACACACACTTTCTCCATGCTTGCATGAAGAAGATCCACTATGGCTTGATGGACAAATGGAGACCTCAAGAATCAATTCAAATAGGGTTCCTCACACAATTCTGCACCTATTCTTTCATAAATTATCTATTCAATCTTGCTTAACCTCTTCCTTGAGAAACCTTTCATTATATAGAAAAAGGAGAGATGGTTAAAGGGATGAGGATGATCCCACTAAATCCAAGAAGTCAATAGGATGCCAACCATGCAAATTCCAACTCATTTTCTAGAAGATCCTCTTCTAGAACCTTTGTAACCTCTTCTCCCTTTTAAGCTTTGAAGCAGGTTCGCACCCTTCTTATAGAGAAAAATGTGAACATATCGCAATCCAAGTATAGAGTAGCTTGTGAGAATTAGGGTTTTTCGCACCGTACAATACAGGCAGCCTGCGAAATCATCTTAAAAATATGTTTTGTAGAAGAAGACAACAATCACTTTCCTCAGGCAAAAGGTCCTTATGAGAGCCTAAACACATAACTGTAGAGACATCACCAGAGTGACCAAAATAATGTGTAACAAGAGGCCATGGGAGATAGCCTTTATTAGATATTCTAGAAGAAGAAGAAGAGTCAAAAGAAAGCATGGGGGAAACTAATGAAACAAAGAATGCAGTGTCAGTAGAAGCAAAAAAATTAGCTGAAAAGGTGATTCAAATAGTGAATGATACACTACAAAATAATCAGTTTATTATGCAACATAACTTAGAGGATATGCAGAATCATTTGTCTATGGGACAAAAAGAACTAAAGATATCCTTTGCAAACTTTCATAAAGGATAAGAGAGAATTATAGCCATAATGGAGGAACAATGCAAGAATTAGGGTATCCTCTTTCTATTTGTGATGGAGCAAAGACATGGCAAGGACCCACCCTTATTCAGAGGAAACTAAGGAGCTGGTGAATCTTAGGGAGGAATAGGTTAGGATGAGGAATATGGGCACAAAGATCATATACATGACCCCAAATTATCTAGAGGCACACATTCTCATTCCCACATGGTTAGCAGGAGCACACCTACGCCATATATTCCTACCTTATTGGAGGCACAACCAAGGGACACAAATGCCTTTGGGAATGGAGGAATTGAGGATGAATGGGAGGATATGGAGAGATAATATAACTCTCTGAGTGCAAGTTTTCTTGGGGGAATATTTCCACATCATGTACAAGCGAAATTCTAAGGGAAACTACATAGGTGACAATGAGTTGGGGCATAAGGAAGGAAGAATGGAGATCACCCACTTTAATGGATCCAATTAGATTTCAGCCAAGGATTGGGTAAAACATATGGATGCCTACCTTTAGTTGAACCCCATGGAAGAGGAGAAGTCCATCAAGTTTGCAACATTACACTTGAATGGTAAAGAGCATGACTGGTGGTTTCATGGGATGACCACTTTGGGTGATGAACATGCCACTTCATACATTGACTTTAGTCAGAGACTCATTGAAAAATTTTATAGGGAGGATCCATAAATTCAGTTCAAGGAGCTAACACAGATTATACAAATAGGGTTAGCAAAAGCATTCATTGAGGGGTTTCAGAGAATAGAAGTTATGGTTCCAGATATGTCAGAATCCAGGTTATTGATGATGTACATAAAAGGTTTGATCGAGCCCTTACGTGGATGGGTTAAGGATTTCAAGCCTATAATTTTATAGGATTTCATTGAGTGCACCAGGGATTTGGTAGGGGCATCCGTAAAAAAAAAAAGTCACACCTAGACCCCCAATCATTCCAAAAGGGTGAGAGACCAGGCAATTTGATTGATCCAGGTGGATATTGGTGGCCACCCACTTATTTCAACTGGCTCAACTTGACAATTTTTAGTTCAATGCGTTCTTTTGTAATTCTTTGCAATTGTGGGTTATACCCTTATGGGGTTGTTTGAAGCCCTACACAGCTTCCAGGTGGAGATTGGTGACCACCCACCTAATCCAAATGGCTTATTTTGGAAGTTTGCATGTCAGTACATCTTTTTGTACTTCCAAGGTTGTTTTGGGGTCCTTAACAATGTTTTTTTGTCTTGCCACAGTCAAACAATAGACATAGTCAAATTTTGATGGCATAATGTGTATTTCTCAAAAATACATTTCCAACGGTCTATCACGCGCCTAAAATAGAGGTCACATGAAAAAGTTACAACCCTAGGAAGTTGAGGTACCAACTTACCCATGAGGGCTCACATAACTTTTGGCGTTTCATCTCCTAGGGTTAGGGTTTTGTATGTATAGGGTTTTGGAATCCATGAGTAATGTTAAAAAGGCCTTTGGAGCCTCATTGCAATCATTCTACGTAGATGGATACGCGTACCAGCCACATCTCTTCTCAGAGATAGCTACCATAATTCAAGCAAGTTGTTTTCAGTTCTATAGTTTTACAGTTTTATCATATTTTATTTATTCAATAGAAGTTATCGTTCACTAGATATATGTTGTTGTTCTTTGTATCTCTATGTTATTGTATTCAGTCTATTATTCATTTCGATTCGCTCATAAATCTGGATCAGTGGTATCAGAGCGGTCTTCTCTTCATTTATTTTTCTTTGTGCATGTCGCCAACAAGATCTGGATAAAAGAAGTTGGGACTCAAACCAGTCGATCCTTTGTAATATCGGACACACAGAGCCCAACAACAACTCATGGGAGACGAGAAGAGATATGATGGAGCAAGAGATCCTTTTAAACGGTTTCTCAAGGAATCCCTTATGCGACAAAGGAACGAAAACATGGATAACTTTGCACAAATCCTTCAATGTTTGCTCACAGGAGAAGCATCTTCATCAAGCAACGACCATGAAACCCCCTTCAAGGTACAAGTAAATTTTGATATTCCATTATTTGAAGGAAGATGTGAATGTTGTAGATAAATGGTTGAATCTGATCGAAGCGTATTTTTCGGTCCACAATTTTTTTGACAGGGAAAAGATTACTTTTTCACTCCTCAAGGTCATCCCCCATGTTAAGGACTAGTGGGATACTTACTCTAAGCAAAGAGCCATAGAGGAATATGAAATATTTGTGGTCGCCCCTACATGGGATTGCTTCAAGGATTCCATTAAAGAATAATACTACCCTGTTGGAAGCTACAAGGAATGATACATAAGATGGATCACATTGCGTCAGGAAAGGGACCGGACAATCCCATATTTCACCAATATTTTCCATACCATGCGCACCAAATTGGGTATCAAAGACTCTGAAATACATCTGGTGCTCAAATACTACGGTTGTCTACATAGATACATTCAAACTAAAATGGATTTTTCATACATTAAATCATTGGGTGTGGCTTATAGATATGTTGTCAAGATCGAGCATAAATTTAAGAATTAGATCTAGGAGTTTCGATCTACAAACTCCTCAGAGCCGAAGTAGGGAAAAGGCGGCCCCAACCCACAACACAAGGGACAAAGAAAATATGACCACTCTCAGGACAACCATTCCACACTGCAACCTAAGAAGGGTAATGAGAAGTCGAAGAGGACACAGAAAAGTGGTGTGAATATTTTTATGACACAAGTTGTAGGTTGGGAAAATCCTGACCCAACCAAGGAACAAGTGCAACAACTTTGGGAATCCTACACCCAATGTCACCTCGATGTAGGTCCCACACTTCAAGGGTGACTAGGTCACTCTAGGGAGGCGATCTCAGTGACCCAAGGGGAATTGATATGGAGATGGAGATAGATGGAAGTGAAGCCTCTATAGGTCAATTCTAAATGGAATGAAGGGTAGGGAGAAATGCCTTGTAAGTCAAGTAAAGGTTGGCCCACAAGTATAGTTCTTTTTTGGATGATTGTACCTGCCCAAGACACAAGAAAACACACCTTGCAACAGTATATGTTAGTTGGATCAGAAATTTAAGCTTGATGTCCCTAATTTGAAACAATAGATGACATTATATATCAAAAAGAAAAATATATTATAAGTTGCTCAATATGTGCTCAAGGTCAAGTAGAAAATGCAAGAGAAAGACTAACAATTGACTAGTTAAACTCAAGATGAAGAACCAAAATTCTTAGCACAAAGATAAGGCTGTTGTAAATAGTTGTCTACAACAAATGATATCAGCCTTATGGCTGTAACATTCAATGTATTACTGAAATAAAATCATCCACTAGAATCCCCTCAAACTTTGACAAAAAGTGCCCTAGGACAAGGAGAGTAAATGTGCAAACTTTGAGAAAAAAACCAATGGTTGATAAGAGAGTTATTAGAGCAAGTATGTTAGGTTTTCTGCATTCCTAATGGCTGAAGATGAAAATTTGTAACAAAATTAATAATTAGTCCTTAGATGAGGATGCCCTAGTGGCTGTGAGGTGCCCAAGGCACAAGGAAAACAATCCACTTTGCAAGAAGTAAAAACGACCGAAATTCATGTTTCCCAATGCAATATTGTATTTCTCCATTACAACAAATTAATGACTAGTGTCTTTACTATTGGGTTAATGGAGTCACAAGGAGCTTAGAGAAGCTACCTCCTTGGGGGTGTAAGCCCTTTTACTTCCCAAGGAAATTTTATCTAAGCTAGGGTTTAAGCTAAGAGGGTGTATGCCCTTATACTTCCCTTAGCAAACTCTTAATCAATAAGATGAAGCAATAAAATTCTAAAGACTATGGTGGGGGTGTATTCCCTTATACTTCCCACCTAGATCCTAGCATAAAAAATACTTGAATTGAATAAAATGATAGCAAGAGAGTAAAACAACCATACCAAGATCAAGAGAGATGTTAAGACAATCCACCATAAGAGCTAGAGAATAACCTTCCAAGGCTAGTGCATCAATTTTTCCATTAACCATTCACAACCATATCCATACACAAGTGCACAAGATCTAAAAGAGATAAGGAGGTTGAAAATTTCAGACCAAAGCCTCTCACAAGAGGAGAGTTATGATTCAAAATGAGATCTTATGATCTCTATTTATACAAAAATTAGCCAACACGACTTGTCGACAAATAAGGAGTAAAACACAAGATTAGGGGTCAAAAACCCTAATCTTTCCCCCTTAACACAATAATATTAAACAATTCACTTAAAATTTCATCTTTTGCACAAATTAAACCCTAATCTAGGATGGCATCACCCCTTTACGAGATGTTTTTCCACTTTGACGAGGTTGTTGATGTTGGATAAGCATAGAAGGGCCTCCCAAGGCCATGTGCCAAGCATCCAAGTGATCTCATCACAGTGAAAACCCTCTTCTCCTCAAAACCTTCAAGTGCAAATGAGTGGCACCTCACCACCAAGCCCTAGCCCCTAATATCATGATGTCATGCTCAAAAGTGGGACGTTTTTCCCCTCCTGGGAAAATCATTTGGCAAGCAATGGGTGGGCTAGGTCATCCAAGTCATCATCAAGGTCGTCCAAGTCATCTCTCTCTCATCCAGCATGCAGGCCCCTGGCATCCAACCTATGGGCTTGTAGCCCCATGGAAGCCCAAGATAGGCTCGTTCTCCCAAAACTATTCACCAACTAGGTCTTGCAAAGACAAATGAACACGCCCTCCAAGGATCTCAAGCCATAAAATCATGATAAGTGGATCCAATCAATAAATAATCCAACTAAGCATGTGCATCAAATATTACTATATCAAACAATTAACAACTCAAAGACACTATGTGACTTGTCAAGCTTAAGTATGGGAGGGTTGACAAGGTGTCCTATTAGGTAGATCTTGCCCTAGGTCAAGGAGAACCTCCAAGAGGTCCCTCTCTAATCCATGTAAAGTGTATGAGGTGGATGGGGTCAAGACTCAATGGGCATAAGGCTCATGACATACTAGGGGTCATAATGTCTCATTCATGGGTGTCTTTTTAGAGGGTGTGTGGTACCTTCGTCCGCAATGCACTTTTTCCAAGCCCATCATTTTCCTTTTATCTTTCTTTCTTTATATTTTCTTTAGCACAAGAAGAGGTTGAAGGTCACTGCCCTGGTATGGTGATCAGATGGTGGCAATGTCATCCACAAATGCCTAATAGAAATGAGAAGGTTGGCTTGTGATGAGACCCACTTTCTGTCATCTATGCAATTGAGAGTCACTGCCCTGGTTTGGTGACCAGATAATGACAATTTCATACCACTAGATACACATGGATGTGATAGGTAGGATCGTGATGAGACCTCCTATCCTTCAATCTACCTTTCAGGCATTTCTTTGTTATATCATGGGTCCCCTTTTGTTCAAAGATAAGCATTTTATTTCTTTCTTGGGTGATCCCTAGGTGAAGCATATGGAAGGTTCGTATATGGATTTTATCTTTTAGCCAATACCAACCCCTCTGGGCCTTTAGACCCTTCTTCCCATAAAATGAGGGACAATCCCTTCTTGGGTCAATACACCCTAAAATCCCAAGAGATAAGGAAACAAAGGGGAATAATGATGGAAAATGGTAAGTATGGTCAGGAATGGTACGATGGCTTATTAAGGGATTTCCCAGTAGAAAACGCATTCCCAAATAAGACCACTTACTAGGGCACAATGTCAACCACCAAGGTGAAGCAGGGAAAAAGGCATAATGTCCAAGCACATATCATGAAATATAGAGAAATCTAAGATACAACATAATCAAATGGATTAGCTATTGAAATGATGATCACCATAATATTGACTTGTACCTCATGGATTAAGGACCACTACCTTTCGGAAGCCAACTAGTGTGGTGGATGCCATTTGTAAACCTGTGACCATTTGTGGTGGTGAGTGGGTTTTCCATATGTCCAAAGGGTATTGTTGGTCATGTAATCTATTAACACTCCATATATGAAACCTGAGGGCCTTGAGACATCATCTCCTTAGTTATTCACAAAATGGGGATAAAAAATACCATAAAATCCCTTGGCACAACACCGAAGAATTTCTCTCCAAGCAGTCACTAGTGGCCAAGCTGAAAGTTTCTGAGTCGGAGGTAGATTTCGACTCCAAATCAAATCCAGAAGGAGGGAAGTGGATTATCGACGTTGCACCCAGTGCCACTGTCGCTACCACCAAATTCCATCCAAGAAAAATAGAAGAACCAGAGGAAGGGGAATGCCTCTTTCACTCACAGATGTCGGTAAAGGGGGATTCGCTTCATTTCATTGTCGATAGCGGAAGTCATAAGAACTTGATCTCAGCATAGGTCATCAAGAGACTATACCTTTCGGTGACACTACACTCGCAACCCTACACCATTGGCCAGCTTCTCCAAGGAAGATATCTCCACGTTATCCAAAAATGTTGTCTTCCCTACAACATCAAGCCCTTCAAAGATGAGGTAGTGTGTGATATTTATCCCCTTGAATTTTGTGATGTTATTTTAGGACAACCATATTTTTGGAAGCGACATACTATGTATGAGTCTAGACCCCGCAGTGTTATTATTACTTTGGTTAGACAATTGTACATGATACCAGAGGTAGTTTCGCCTACCGCTATTTCTTTAATCTCTGCTAAGAAATGAAGTAAGGTCATTTCACAGACTGAGAAGTTCATCTTCTTTGTGATCCATGCTCACAGTAAGCAGAAGGACACTGCCACATCTGTGACCTATACACAGAGACTCTCTTTGCAACATAAGAAACTGGACGAGATTTTGGAAGAGTATAGAGATGTCTTCTCCTCACCCATCGAGGTACCGACACACTGCCAGTTCAGGCATCTAATTGATCTAACCCCCAGTGAACCTCTACCTAATGGACCATTCTATCATCGCTCATTGATGGAAAATGATGAAATCGAGCGTTAGATCCAAGACCTACCTCAAAAGGGGCACATAAGACCCAACTCCTCCCCTTGCAGAAGCTCGATTGTATTGGTGCAAAAGAAAGACGAGACCTAGTGGATATGCATTAATTAAATAGCATTAAACAAAATCACAGTCAGGAACTGGTACCCAATTCCACGAATTGATGACCTTCTTGACCAACTCAAGGGGGAAAAGTACTTCAAAAAGATTAACCTAAAGTCTAGCTACCACTAGGTTCCTAATGCACCAAAACCTTTCATGAGGTTGATGGATGATGTATTGAGACCCTTCACCAACTCTTTTGTGGTGGTATATCTGGATAACATCCTCATCTTTAGCAGAACTTGGGAGAAGCACATGCAACATATTCAATAGATTTTGAGCACTCTATGGAAACAAAAGCTATATGCCAACTTGGAAAAATTCTCCTTTGGCATGAATAGGGTCCAATACTTAGGCTACATTGTTGATGAACATGGGGTACATGTGGATCCAACTAATATCCAATTCATCCATGACTGGCCAACCCCGACCACACTAACCGATCTTCTTGGGACTTGCCAACTTCTACCAAAGGTTCATGTTGGGATTCTCCCATATTGCATAGGCCCTAAACCAAGTGACTAAGGGAGGTGGAAAGAAAATTTTCATATGGGGAACCACACAACAGTGAGCATTTGATGATCTGAAGCATTTCTTGTGCTCAGCTCCAGTACTCTCCTTACCCGATTTGTAACAACCTTTCAATATTGAGACCGATGCATCTGACTATGTTTTAGGCACAATTCTCACTCAACATGATCATCTAGTAGCATACCATAGTGAGACGCTCTCATATAACATCCAAAAATACCCCACCTATGACAAGGAAATGTATTCCATTATACAAGCTTGTCATCAATGGAAACATTACATTCTGGAAAATGAGACAATCATCCACACTTATCACAAGCCTCTATAGTTTATATAGACACAGGGGAAGTTGCAGAACAACCTCCATCAAAAGTGGTCCGCATACTTGCAACATTTACATCTCAACATAAAGTATAAGACAAGGAGCACAAATCATGTCGCTAACTACCTCAATCGACCTCTCATGTCTGCACTCATCATCGTGCTCCATTCCTGTGGGCATGAGGCATCTGAGTGGCCTCAACTTTATCAACGAGATCCTGAATTCGCCACCACCTATCAGCTCTTGGGTACATGCACGAATGTCACCAATTTTCACATTCAGGATGGAATGTTATTCCATCTAGGCCACCTGTGTATTCCTGCAAGCGAGTGTGCAAGGCTGATTTGGGAGGCTCGCTACAGTCGGATGGAAAGACATTTTGTCGTGGAGAAAATTGTGGTCATTCTATAGAAACATTTTTATTGGCCAAAACTTCGACGAGACGTTAGCAAGCATATCAAAACTTGCACTGCATGTGTCATTGACAAGACGAACATCAAGAAGCAAGGATTATACACCCCTCTTTCTACTTCCGAGAGGACTTGGGAATCCATATCGATGGATTACATGTATGGAATTTTGTCCACCAAGTAAGGCAATGATTACATATTTGTGGTGGTTGATCGGTTTTTGAAGATGGCCATTCTCACAACCTGCAAGAAGAGCATCATAGTTATAGATACTGCCAATATCTTCTTCGAACAAATGTGGGTCCTGTTAGCACCATGATTTTCATAATTAAGGTTATAGGTTTGTCAACAATTTTCAAAGTCATGCATGTTATCACCCATATTTTTTTTATGATTGGAAACATCTAACATCTCCAAGGGTTAGTTTCAAAAGGAAGCTTATCATTTATTTGTTCCATTTCCATTTGCAACTGCGTGCTGCAAAAGTTTCTACATGCTACACAGAGCACTTCACCGCGCAAAGGATTCTATCGCGTAGTGGATTTTGTCGCACAGTGGATTTCTGTCATGCAGTGGATTTCGCCGCGATGTGGATTTCGTCGCACAGTGGATGTTGTTGTGCATAGGATGTTATCACGCAGTGAATTTCGTCGTGCAATGCGATGCTGCAGCGCATAGGATGCTTTCGCGTAGTGGATTTTGTCACATAGTGGGATGTTGTCACGCACAGGATGATTTTATCATGCAGTGGGATGTTGTCATGCATATTAGTGAGATATGATGTCATATTTAACGCCTATTTTCCCAGTTTGTTCTGCAAACCACTGCGTTTTTTGTTGCATAGCAGACTTGTTGTGCAGGGGTGACAGGGTGTCCAACAGTGAAAATGATGATTTATCACAACCATAGGGTCTAATTTTGATCATTATCAATGATTGTAAAGAGTATCTCGGTTACAATTATGATTTGTAAAAGTTGGGTTTCCTATTTTTAGTAAATTCGTTGAAGTTATTGCTCTCTTTCAAAGAAATCAGATCCATGGTTCTAGGAGAGAGTAGCTCGACCCTAAAATCCAAGGGTGACATTAGTTTTCTATATATGGGGATCATTTTCATGTAAAAGTGGTTGGTTGGCAAAATTGGTAGACGACAACTATTGTATGTAATTTGATTTTTTGACCGAAACTTAATGCAAAGGTCTTGTATCTTGATGAAAAGATTCTAGTTGTAGCGATCAGATGTATTGTGTTTCTTTCTTTGTGTATGTGTTTCTTTTCATATTTATTCATATCTTTTTCTGTCTATTTTAGAACAAATTTTCGAACCTGTGGATTCTCCGTGCAATGCCCCTTGTTCGCGCCACTTAGACAAAAAAATTTATTCTAAAGTTAACTCCAAATTCACCCACAACGGTGCTCCGAGTTACTTCCTGTGTTTTATCCCACCACACATTACAGTTTTGCACTGAAGACTGTTGCCTGCCTAGCCTTATCCTCTAAAGTTGAGTCAGCGATTCATTTGTCGCTGTCATTTCCTTAGATCAACTCCATAGCCCAAGTCTTACTTTCTTTCACCAATATAACCAGAACCCATTATATCACAGGTGTTAAATCTAGCCACTTCTTCCAAAGCCATATCCTATGCGGAGACCGTGCCTTCCAAGAGACCCCTCTCCAGAGTCGAAAGGCTAGTTTCGGGTTTCAAAGTTGGTTGAAAAAGTTACCTTCTTCGTCTGTTTATCAGTCGAACAGATTTACAAAGTGCTAACATTCTGACACCATTGTTAGGGACGGAATTGAATGAAAATTTCCCTGGGAAGAATGAAATCGTTTCAGTTCTAAGGTATGAGAGCAACAAACACTTAGGCACATATTGGTTGTATGTTTGCTCTGGCAACTCCACACATCACAAAATTAGTTGAAGGTGATTCCACTAGAAGTAGAATCCATAGCTAAAGTTTTCATGGAAACTCCTATCAAGCTTCAAATGCAATTCAAAGACTCCACTGGAGAATGAGACTTGTTGACAGAGATATGGAAGAGAAGTATGGAAAAATAAGGTACTTGAGCTTAAGTTTAGTTCAAGAAGTATTTTTCTATTTTATCAATATCTTCTTGTCCTTTCCTGAGTTTTTCAAAATAATATTTCTTCACTTACTGCGTTCAAATGAATCCTAGAGATCTACCCTTGTATATCCTCCATTGCAAACTGTAGGTATACCTCCTTGTATATCCGATATTCACCAAGCTCCTTCCTCTAAACCATATGGTGTTCATGATCATTCTTGTGAGCTTAATGAAACCAAAGATGAGCTTGTACCTTTTGTTCTTAATCATGTACCCTCAAAGATTCAAGAAAGATACAATCCTCTTAAATTTCCTTCCATCCTTCATGACTTTCCTCTGAAACATTATAATTACCTTCCTAGGTTCAATGGAGAGCTCGATGGATGTTCAGTCGAAAAACATATTCAAATCTTTGATCATTTTATAGATCTTTTTGATATTGAACATGATGATGTGTCTATGAGGGTCTTTTCTTAGTCCTTACAAGGAGATGCCAAAGCATGGTTTAGACATTTGCATCCTGAGTCGATTATCTCATGGGATGAATTGAGGGAAGCTTTCCATAGATTTTGGGGGTGAGAGAAAGTCATGGAATCTACTTCTTTCATATTTTTATTCCATGAGAAGAATGAAAGATGAAATCATCTCAAATTTCAATAGGAGGTTTGCTAGTCTTTATTATAAACTGCCTAAAGAAGTCCAACCTCCTGAAGTCGCTACCATGCTCCATTATAACAACCTTTCAATCATAATTATAGTTTCTTCTGATGGAGAGGAAGTCTATGTATTTGCAACATATGTTTAATAATGCTCAGAAAGTGGAAGACAATATTCAAGCATGCAAGGAGCTACAAATTTAGATTTTGGATGAGAAGTTGAAAGCTGAAGAACATGAGATTGTGCATAAACAAGAAATTGATTTACATCCCGATCTTTGTCATCATGAGAAAGAAACTGATTTTTTTATGTATTCATTTGTAGATAGTCAAGAAGATGAATTTGCAAATCAGCTTGTTGAAGTGCAGGTTGATATTCCAAGATTTTCCTTGTTAGATGACATTGCAGATGTTGTTGATTTGCCTATATATGATGAATATGATGATGATTATGATGTTGACTTCCTATAACAACCAACTGCATGTTCTGTATCAGAAAATGTTCCTTTTCAGCCATGTAATGAGAGAAATCAACCTACATATCACAGTTACAAAGAAGAAAGTATTGAACTAGCTGAAGGAAATTCTTTACCTTTATGCTTTTCTTCATTTAAATTGTTGAAACAAAATTCTAATATCATCACTAAAGCAAAGGAATGTGTGTTGATGCCAAATCACACTAATTCACTGGAATAAACTGACAAGAAATTGCAGCAATATTCTCATGTGTTTGATGATCTTGTTACTTGTTATGTAGGAGGTATTGTCAATTCAAAATTGCAGCCATTGGTCGAAGATGAATCTGAAAATGAGTATGTTCAACAATCCAAAGAAATTGAAATGTGCATATGACAACAGTGAAGAAAATGAAGAAAGTTTTGAATTAGATGAAATAACTTTGCCATTGTGTTTTGCATCTTTCGAATTGCTTAATAAAAATGTTTATAATGTTTCAAATCAGAAATCCTATAGGCATGATGTTGAATATGAAGAAAGCAGTGGACTTGCAAATGAAAATTGTCTTCCATTATGTTTTTCTTCCTTTGAATTGTTGAAACTAAATCATGAGATAACAGAGGAAGCAATGAAGTCTGATTGCATTCACAGTGACATTGTTTTACATGAGAAAATTGTTATCAGTGAAGAGGACCAACAACCTTCTCATACTTTTAATGACCTTGTTGTTGATTACATGGAAAGTTGTTTCAGTTCAGATTTACAGCCTCTGATCAACTAGCGGCTTGGAAATAAATATGATGGTAAATCAACATCAATGTTAGATATGGATTGCTTGACACTAGGGGTTTCATTTCAGCCAACACTGTCTTCTGATTCAGAAGATTGTTATTTCTAGCAGTCTCACAATATTTTTCAGCCTTTTTGTGGTAATCAACAAGTTGAATTACATCAAAAAAGGGATGCAGTGGAAGGGGTGAAACATGATTGTTGTTTTATGCATGTTTTGGAGGATCCATTTGCATTTTTTTTGGAGGCGGTAAACAATCCCAATGTTTTTAATTTTTTGAGATTTGAATTTATAGATAAATTTTTGAATGACTTATCAGTAAACATGCTTTGGAGCAAGCATGTGCAAAGAATAAAAAAGTGTATAAAGTGCTTGCATGGTTGCATTGGCATTTTTATTTCACTTGATTGACATGTTTTTCAGCAGTTAGGGTAGATAGGAGTGTGAATAAGCTTAGTACTATGAGCATTTCTTTTAGCAATTTGCAGTTTTCATTTTCAACTTAGTTTCATATTTCAGTTTGGAGCATATACAACTTTGGGTTTTCAGCGGATGCAGGTTACAAGTTACAGTTGGAAAGTTGAGTTTGGGAGCAGCCCAATGGATAGGCACCTGGTCTATTGTTCTTCGCTACCTCACAGGGAGCATAGCATCCCCGTTGGAGCCAGCTGTTAGCACCATGATTTTCATATCTAAGGTGGTTTGTCAACAATTTTTAAATTCATGCATGTTAGCACCCATATTGTTTTTATGACTAACAACATCTAACATCTCCAAGGGTCAGTTTAAAAAGGAATCTTATCATTTATTTGTTCCATTTCCATTTGCAACTACGCACTACAAAATTTGCTACATGTTGCACAAAGAACTTCACCGCACAAAGGATTCTGTCGTGCAGTGGATTTCGTCGCGCAATGGATTTTTGTCATGCAGTGGATTTCGTTGTGCAGTGGATTCTGTCGTGCATAGGATGTTATCATGCAGTGGATTTCGTAGTGCAGTGGGATGCTGTCGCACATAGGATTCTTTCTCACAGTGTATTTCGTCGCGTAGTGGGATGTTGTCGCGCATAGGATGCTTTCGCGCAAAGGATTTTCCTGCACACAGGCTATAGGTCACACTGTGCAAATGACTGGTTTAGTGGTCAACTTCAAGATCACTTTCTGACCAACTGGAGAGGAATTTTGAAAATCCCCGAGAGGTTTTTGTTGAGGAAAAATCAAATAATAAAAAACTCTCTCATATTCGCAACATGTGTCACGGATTGGGAGATTCAAATGAATATTTGAGCCCTATTTTTTAGATTTCATCATTTCTTGTTTGAGACATGTTTTTGCGACATTATATTCCGGTCAGATGGAGATTAATTTCAAGAAAAAGAGAGAGGTTTTTCCTTATAAAAAGATTAACTATGAAAAACTCTCCCAGTTTATAAAAATAGTTTTTTATTAGTGATATATGATGTCATATTTAACACATATTTTCCTAGTTTGTTGCGCAATCCACTGCATTTTTTGTTGTAGGTTACTGTTGCGTATTAGACTTGTTGTGTAGGGATGACAGAGTGTCCAGTAGTGAAAATGATGAATTATCACAACCATAGGGTCGAATATTGATCATGATCAATGACTGTAAAGAATATCTCGGTTACGATTATGATTTGGAAAAGTCGAGTTTCTTATTTTTAGTAAATCCGTTGAAGTTATTGCTCTCTTTCAAAGAAACCAGATCCGTGATTCCAGGAGAGAGTAGCTCGACCCTAACAACCAAGGGTGACATTATTTTTCTATATATGGGGATCATTTTCATGTAAAAGTGGTTGGTTGGAAAAATTGGTAGACGACAACTATTGTATGTAATTTGAGTTTTTGACTGAAACTTAATGCAAAGGTCCCGTAGCTTGATGAAAAAATTCTAGTTGTAGCAGTCGAATGTATTGTGTTTCTTTATTTGTGTATGTGTTTTCTGTCATCTTTATTCATATATTTTTCTGTTTATTTGGGAATGAATTTTTGAACTCGTGGATTCACCGCACAACGCCCCTTGTTCGTACCACTTAGACAAAACATTTTCTTCTAAATGTTAACTCTGAATTCACCCACCACAGTGCTCTGAGTTACTTCCTATGTTTTCTCCCACCATATGTTGTGGTTTTACACCGAATATTGTTGATCTCCTAGATTTATCCTCTCAAGTTCAGTCACCGATTCATTTGTCTCTGTCATTTCCTCAGATTGACTCCATAGCCCAAGTCTTACTTTCTTGCGCCAATATAACCAGAACCCATTATATCAAAGGTGTTAAATCTAGCCACTGCTTCCAAATCCATATCCTGTGAAGAGACTGCGCCTTCCGAGAGAGCCCTCTCCAGATTCGAAAGGCTAGTTTCGGGTCTCAAAGTTGGTTGAAAAATTTACCTTCGTCGTCTGTTTATTAGCCGAATATATTTACGGGGCGCTAACAGGTCCATTTTGGGATACCATAGACCATCATCTATGATCGGCACAATAGGTTACTCAAAACATTTTGTTCAAGTCTCTAGTCATTGTTGGACATCAATCTCACTAAATCCACTTCCTTCCACCCTCAAACTGATGGCCAAACAAAGGTTGTCAATCAGATGATTTTTCACATCCTACACATGTATAACTCTAAGCATCTGCGTACAGGGGATGATATTGTCTTCCCTATGTTTAGCACAACTAAAACAAGGATCTCCATAGTTCCACCGACCATATCCCATTTCAGGTGGGACTGAGATTCCAACCCTTGGGTCCCATTGATGTTTCACTACCTCTTACTATTATCGGATAAATCGATATATGCAGACACTAATAGATCTCCCTAGATCCACCTGGATCTAGAACAAAACAAGACAGGACATGACGCTTTACCTAAGCAGCTATCATTGAATTTACTACCAAAGGAGGAACGAGTGACATACCTTTATATCGCTTCCTTAGGTCTTTGTTGTTCCTACTTCAATTCGGTGCTCTTGCGAGATCAGATCCAAGACAACACAAACCAACCAAAGTGAAGATAGTAAAGTATATTCAATGACAACCTATGCATATGATCAAGGAATTATGCAATACAATAAGAGTGACCAAAATAATGTGTAACACTTGCAACCACACATACAAAATATTCCCATGTTTAGTCTGAGGTCGACAAAGCCACCAAATTCATTGATACCCAACAAAGCCATCGGGTATCGCACAAGTTTCAGGTGGGAGACAAGGTCTGGTTACATTTTCAAAAATAATGCCTTATAAGGCCCCATCGAAAGCTCCATCCACTTCGCTATGGGCCTTAGAATATCACCAAGGCTGTGGGTGACAATGATTTTGAGGTCAAAACTCCCCCCTTCCTTGACTTGCACCCAGTGTTCAATGTGGACCTCCTACGATCATATTTTCCACCATTATTGGACACCTTGGAGATCGCAGAAAAGTTGACACAAAAATATCTCAACCCCGACTGCATGGAACATGAATCCACTAATCATATAGTGGACACACAGGTCAAGGAAACTCACCAATAGAGGATCCAACTTTATCAGGTTGTCAAGGCAAGGCAACTCCTAGACCAAGGAAAGTAGCTCACCTGGGGCCAAATTCAACAAACAATTGCTCACCTAATGGGGGCACTCAATGTAATGGAGACCATTGCTTCCTAATGGGGGAGAACTGATCCAGGTGGATATTGGTGGCCACCCACCTATTCCAACTTTCTCATCTTGAAATTTTTTAGTTCATCATGTTCTTATGTAATTCTTTGTAATTGTGGGCTATACCCTTTTTGGGTTGTCTGAATCCCTACACAGCTTCCAGGTGGATATTGGTGACTTCCCACCTAATCCAACCAACATATTTTGGAAGTTTTCATGTCAGTACATATTTATGTACTTTCATGGTCGTTTTGGGGCCCTTAACAGTTCTTTTTTGGCTTACCACAGTCAAATTGTAGACAGAGTTAGATTTTGATAGCATAATGTGTAGTTCTCGAAAAGACCTTCCCAACGGGCTATCACGTGCCTAAAAATGAGGTCGTGTGCAAAAGTTACGACCCCGGGAAATTGAGGTACCTATTATCCACCAAGTTGCACTAGGAAGGACTTCTAGTGAGCCACCAAAGATTGAACAACTCCTCGTTCAAAATTCAAAGTTCAGAAGTTTAGTCGGTCTATGCAACCAACATTTTCCACATTTTCCATACACTTTGGGGAATTTTAGTAAGAGATGTTGCATGATGAAATTTTTAAAAGGTCTTAGCAACCTTATACTTAGGCATGATTGGTTACTCTAGAATGTTTTTTTTACTTGTTAATTATATTTTGTTCTCTAAGCAATTTATAATTTCTAAGTTTTTTCACTCAATTTCTCCAAAGATAGAGTATATTCTCATGGTTAGGCCTTAGCATGGATATAAGCCTAGTTTCTAATGTATATTACCATGCTAAACATCCTCCTAAATTTTTATGGAAATGTGCTAAGTCCCCCTTAGGATTTTTTAATTTTTCAGTTAATTAAAAATTTTCCGTAAAACAAAATTTTTTAATTGTACAATGAAGTTGTAATAAAAAGGTGGTACTAGCAGGATTCATATGCCTTGGGGGTGCTCATTTTTAGACCTAGATCACCCAATTTACCTAAGTACCTACTTTGGTGAGTGAAATTAGTGATTTTAATAATTAAAAAGTTAATTTTTCTCACAAAACCCAAAAAAATACATAAAAAAATCACGAAAATCAACAATGTTATTTTTTTGGAAACTTGTTGGGACATGTTTTCCACTTATGTTTTGACCAAAAGACAAAAATGTGATATTGTAGGGTGAGGGTCAAGTTAATTGGTTGAGGTGGCAACTCACAAGAGGGATGAAACCTTTCACATATGTGGGGCACATTTCTCTTGGGCAAGTGGTGCACACCTCTCTCACATGTGTGGCAGCTTGGGAGTGTTTGTTGAGTGATCCAGATTTAGGAGTGAAAGGAGCTGATTAACAGACTAAATATAATAAGCACAGAGATATGAAGAATAACACAGATATCCATGGAACAATATCTTCTATTGAATAATGAAATAAGTTGAAATTGTAAAAATGCATAACTAAAAACACTTGCTCGAATGGTGGTAGCTATCTCTGAGAAGAGATGTGGCTACTACGTGTTGAGGACAAGATATGAATTGATCTTACTCAATAATTTTAGACTTTACTTGGATAAACTAAAGTAGACGGGAATATCACCCTATGTTTATATCAAACAAAAATATATATCCTAACTCACAAGTATTAATTACAAGTTCTTAGGCTAGTTTTTTATCAACAAAAAGCTTGCTTAAAATTCACTTTTTATGTATTTTTATGAAAATATCAGTTGTTGAAATAAATGTAAGAACAGAAGTAAAGACACCATGATCATAATCAATATAGATGAGACATAAAGAAATCCCTTATTTCATTCCAATTCACCAAAGAGTCATAGTCTTTACAAAACTTCACACAGAAATCTTGGACCAAAGTCAAACATAGAAATACCTGATGGAACATACAAAAGGACCTCTGACATAAAACCAAAACTGAACTCTAAAAGTTGGATCAACTTGCCACATATTTCTGCCCACTCGACTCTGCACAATAGCCTTTATCGGTCTTGAAATTTAATTCACAAACAGACAAGTCTACATAGACTATCAAAGATAGATCAACACCTCTAAAGAACAAGTGTCTGAATGATTTGATTCAGCCTTGAATATTGTTGTCTACAATAAGACCCTGCTATCACAAAAGAGAATTAGGCTATGATGAATATATGAATGAATGAAAACTGAACTATCTCAACATAAACTCAAAGAGAAAACTTTAGCATGCTTTGTGCTTCTATCCTCTTCTTGTTCCTCCCCTTAGTTCATCGTTTAACAATTTATAATTTGTTAGAGTAGTTGAACTAATTTATTAGTTAAGCTAACATACGACCTTAACTAACTTTAGTTAAGGAGGGGGGAAAATGTAATAATCCTAATAGGGTCATAATTAAATAATAACTAATAGGTGGGACCCCCTTGTGACTCCTTTAGTGATAAAAATCATCACATCATAACATAACCCATTTGTTAAGCAAACAAACCCCTTGTGCCTCCCTTCAAAACATATTTCCTTTGACAATTTTAGCTCATAAATTTGAAAATATTTCAAACTAATACTCATATATCAAAATAAAACATGGTATCCAAAATCCATGGAGTCCACTGTCATAAAACAATACATAACATAAAATTTAAAATCCATATTTTCCAGTCTGTGAATCAACCCTTCCTTGGTTGTTGTTGCCACCTCCTGATTTCCCTGAAATTGCCTTGAGATGGGCAGAGCCTTTAGGCTTTATCTCATTGATCACATGGGAACAATCATCCCTCAAATGCATCCGTGAAGACACGGATTTGTCAGAGTCATCGGAGGGTGAGGAAGGGGCAACAACAACTTTTCCTTTATCAGATGCATGGTGGGCTTCAGTCTTCAATCTCTTGCTGACATGCGAGGATTGCACTGGTGAGTGGTTAGGAAAATCTTGGGCAGCGGGGTTCAAAGGTGGGGGAGCAGGCAAGGTTACGTTTGGATAGATACAATGTTGGGAGACTGTCGGGTGAACAATCTCCTGCCACCCATCATTTTCCAGGACTTCAGGCTGTAAAGAGACATGAGGAGGTACAGGTATATCGAGGGCTTGGTAGGGATAACTTTCAGGCATCGGTTGGACTATTCCCTGTCCAGTCCAATTAAAGAACCCGACATGGAACAATTGTCCAATCTCTTCAGAATCAACATGAAAATGTGTTGAGAACCTAGGCCTCCTTGGGCCTCAGTTCCAGTTACCTCTACCTCTGTTTCCTCAGCCATGGCTTCCCCGACCAAAAAAACTCATCCTGCATATGTTAACAATTAGCAAATAGTCTTTTAAATAACCATGCATGACAACTCCTTAAAAATACGAAATATATTTGGCTCAGAATGTATCAGGCTCATGCAATCCAATCCATACAAATTGTTCTGATGTTAATCAATGAGTAAGGGGGGTGGAAAAAATGTTCACGGATACATGAGGGGTTTGTAATTAGCAAAAACATGATATAATCAAAGGGAAGAGATATGGTCACTATTCAATGATAACAACAATCAACTACAGGCAAACCAATAAACCTCACTGCAATCCACACACAATTCTGCCACTTCTATCCAATCTAACACATAAATTTTCTTAGCCGTGATCAATATCATAATAGGGGGTGAAAAAATGAATATGGGATATGTGAGGGGGTTGTAATTAGCAGAAAATGAGATAATGAGAGGGGAAAAAAATGTTTACTGTTCATGGGATTAATCAAGCAACCCATAACATCAACCAACAATCAAATGGTTGAGTAATAATTCCTGTGTATTTAACTAGTTCATTGTTCAATAATAAAATATCCAATATAGTGCCATGACAAAATAGAAGTACTTCACACAATTTGTAAGAGGTTTTGTTCCTTTTATTCGTACATTTTGCATGTTATAAAAGTCAACAACAACACTCAATCTTTAAACATTAACATCCACCATTTCCATACATTTCCCCAATCCACGTTTGTATTTGAAAGTAGTGTTTCCAAAAAATAATAGTGAAGTCTCTACTTTTGTTAATAGATCCAATCGAGATCTGTAATGATATCCGTTCCCATACATATATATGCAGTAGAAAAATCAAAATGATCAATACCTCACATATTACGCCTTAAAGGCAATTGACTATAACCAACAATCACTATTTAGACACAGGCTATGCAAGAGTAAATTTCTGAAACCTTGTAACCATGCCACTGTGAAACAAATATCTCAGTGCGACTTAAAACTGGGCCAAACATCCCACACAACTGTCATCAACATTGATCAATTTGCAAAATGATAAACACACTTAGAATTCGGGAGTATCACTGAGCATGAAAACAAGCCATCCATATTATACGTGGTGCACAAATGAGAGGATTCCACCATAACCACACAACAATATATAACCACGATATAACTCAAAACTTCATTCAGGGCCATTTACTAAGTCGCCTATGAGTGACCAAGCCACACATATTCAAGTGTATTCTACTAATGACAAAAGATGCATTAAATATATCCAATCCAATCTTCTAATTCTCAAAACCTCATCTACAGGACGTGACAATTGTGAACAACACCAAACCCCTGTGACTAAAAAAAATGAACCAAATAACCAACATGCCTGTCATCAACAGTGGTCAATTTGAAATCAATAACATGCTTAAAACTTAGTGGATATTACTGAGCATGAAAACAAGTCATCCATACTACGCACGGTGTGCAACTGAAAAAACTTCATGGTGCAACAATTCCATTAATCACACAACAACATACGACCACGATATAACTCAATAAAACGTGTCGAGCTATTGATTTAGCCAATTGTGATTGATCAAGCCATGCACACTTAGGTTTATTCAACCAATAACAGAAGATGCAATACCCAGTCCAATAATTTACTTTGCAAAACACCCTATAGAGAATGCGACCTGTGTGATCAACCCAAATATTTGTAACCAATGCCAACCATAAACCGAAACATCAAAGTGTGAATATTAGTGACTGTATATCAACTAACAAATGCCACTATGGGAGAGGAACAACCAACCGAACAAGACATGGTAGCTATGCATAACCAAACATTTAATCGACACAGGGTAGAGGCCCTTCCATTAAAATCGTTGAGTTACTTAAAATAAGGCGGGCGACTGTGACCTTAAAACACAAATAGAAATGTAATGTTTATGCTAATATCACAGAGGCCATGACAGGAAGCCATACCAACATGATGGCTATATGACCCACATGTGAGCCTGCACTCAAGGTAATAGACCACAATAACTGGAAACCACTTGACAGGCACGACAGTTTATGTATGCACCCCAGCCTGGAGGGTTAAGGGTTTGCATAGTAGCCTTCACAGAAGGAATGGAGCTAAATTCAATGAGACTCTGAGGCCGAAGGTGTATGCACAAGGGGTTGTGGTGCTTGTGGACGAGAGACAGTCCCTTGTCAAGGCCAAAACAAGAAAACAGGGCTTTAATTAAACCCAATAACCATGAAGACAATCATCCAGCCAAAACCTTTCAACCAACACGTAGTGGTAATAAGGAACTATCACCCAGGGAGATTAACAATCCAACGAATTTAACTGATAAAAACCGAACCATATATTTTCCATTTAAAACCAAAATTCCACACAGTTGCAGCACTCAGGACAAATGCAAACCCACACAACTGAGCCGAAATCATTTCATAACCAGAGTGAAGTCAAGAATGTCCAAAAGAGACATACATTTTAATCAAAATCCTTAAGATGTGGGGTGGCCAAGCGGTTTCACCCTGCTAAAAATCCAGAGCGTGAACACAAAAACAAGATCAAACAATAGTCTGACTAGGGTGGTGGACAACAGGAAGGGTAAAGGTGACGTGCAGTAAATGCATGTTGCCTCCACCCTCACATCATTTATTCCACAGTACATGCCAACGAGCCTTCCATTAACACCATTAATCAACCAGTGCATCGATAATATCAACACATTTAAACCATAGCATAATCCAAGTCCACATAATAATTCAACCATTTGTAATCACTTTTCCAAATGCGCACCTATGTTTACATTTCTGATATAACTCAAATAAATCGTTTCACCACTACACAATCTAAACAATCATGTATAGAATCATCACCAAATAGTGTGATCAACATCAACCTGAAACATAGCATAATCACCATAAAAAACGCAAGCCATCACTTCCATGAGCCACCAACGTTATACCATATGTATATCAACTACCGATTCCATTAAGCAATGCATAACCAATGCATGATCACCTTGCCAAATGCGCCACCAAGATTTCCACCATATGCATATAACATGTAACTTAACAATATTTCATAGCCATTTCTTTGTTAGCTAGGACATAACCACTATCAACAAGTATTTCCATGCATATAGTGTCACAGAGCTAGGTCTCTTTTTTGCATTGGATATAGTATTTTACTTTTCCTCAAAATGCCTTTCTGTAATTTTCACTAACATTTTTTTTGTACAGGTGTGAGAAGAACAAACACCATAAATGAATAGCAGGTTGTAGTATCATGAAGGAACAACATCTAAAAACTTAACTGATATCAATGACAACCATATTCTCATCAACCATGTAAACGTTGTAGCGCATCATCATAACATTGAAAATGAACTGACATGATCTTCAAAAGTTCAAGGAGGTCCCACCTACTAGAATTATTTACTATTATATAATAATAGGCTTATCGACACTTTGCGGGTGAAATTACGTTGACGTTTTCAATCGTCAACAAACTGGCGACTCCATAGGGAAATTTGTTTTTAACATATTAGAACTCAGAATTCATGGTTTCGCAGACCAAGAATAATAATCTCAAGAAGACATGACTCGAATGATTATGCAACAGGGGGAAGTGAGCGTATTTAATGGAAAGATGACTAGGAATTTGGGAATAACTCATGAAAAGTGTTAAGTATGAGGGGTTTTACCACTGTATGCATAATCATTTGACTGGAATAAGCTCTTAACTTGAAAGAGGAAGCTTATAGTTTTTCTCTTAAGATCTTTATGGATGAATAAATGGCAAGCAGAAGCGGGAAACAACCAATTCCTCATAAGGCAGCAGCGGAAATATGTAACAAATTCAAGGTTCGTTCAATGGAGATATCATAGCCACTGTGCAAGCTTGATTGTTATTGACTAATAATGCTTGGCAGGAGTGTCACTGTGGCAAAATTAATCCAACAATATATTCTGACCAAATACTAAAAGATGATAAAGACAAAATTTGCAATAGAAATAATAATGTAGAAATTAAAACAAGAAGAAAAAAAAAAAAAAACTCAGAAGCAGAAACCAAAGTGTTGTAAAGTAGAAAAATAAGCACACAATTTGAAAACAAAGCTAAGCTACTAGTATACAGAAGATCCAATCAGCAAAGAAACTTTTCACGTTGGTCCCTCAAAATATTTCAAACGAGGACTGCTAATGGTGTGGGAAAACCATTGTCTCTACAATTCCTTTAAAATTTCCGAGTTGGTGTCCAAGACAAAAGTAATCCGAAAATGGCCCAACACTTGAAATCTTGATGTAGCTATCATCCCTTTGGTGGATACAATTAAATCATCAAGATAAGCATGGATACTGACCGATTTATCGAAAGTCATGTGTATGGGCCTTCTCAAGGTGATACTTGTATCAAATAATCAAAAGGGCAGGCATGGTAAGACATAGTCTCGTGATTAGTAGTGGAAATGGTTTTGTGATAATTTTCCCCTTCTACCTTGATTTTATTGCAACCAAACAAACTGTCAAGTAAGGGCTCCAAGTGTAACTCTACAACCTGTTGCAGAAACATTTTCATATTGAGAGGAGGGAAAGGATTTCTTATAATTGTTTGCCTAAAAGTTTGAAGACTAATGCAGGTTCTGAAATTATCAGGGGTCTTCGAAGCAGGTTCCCAATTGGAAACCCCTTCAGGGTTGACAAAAGAAAACATTTCAGTTCTTAAGGAATTCCTCAACTCCCTTCGAAAGGTTGCTTCCAGTGCAGAGTTCACAAATCTTTGTTTTTGCCTGGTCATTTTTATAATATGTTGAACAAGACCTAGATCAAAATGACGAAGACCCACATTAAACCAAGAAAAAACCTTCCTAAATCCACTAAGTAATTCCACATATTTCATTTCTTCTTTATCAGAACCTTGGATATTTATTTTAATGTTCGAGGAAGATCCAAGTGTCCTAATTTTCATGAAGATGGTTTCAATCACCTTCAGTTGTGAGTCCTCTTCATTTTATTTATTTCCTCCAACACTCAAGGAAAATGAAACCTCGAGAGGAGTCAAGCCTTCAAAAATTTCATTATTTTCTACAGATATAATCTTCTCAGGCTTGAGAGGTTCATTTTGAATGACAACACAACTGCTTTCATTGTTAGGGATGGAATTCCAGAATTTTTCATTCTCAGAAATGTATGAACGATGTAGAGATTGGAGAGCACAATCAGGCCAGTGAGGTAAGAGTTGTTGAGTAGGAGAGTCTACGACGACAGCTAATCGATCAACTATTGAATTCTATTGCTTCCTAACATGAGTGATGTTAAAAGATAGGATATTCGAGACAAGTGCCCAAACAATTTGGAAATATTGTTCCATCAACTTGTTGCTAGGAGAGCATGTCTTACGTATCAGGTTCACAACAAGCTCAGAATTTCCAAACACTGAAAGGTGACCACAACCAAGATTAAGGGCGTTCTCGATGCCTAAAAGAAAAGCTTCGAATTCAACGATATCGTTTGAGCAAGAAACTCCAACCTGTATGACAGATTATGAATCTTTCCTGCAGGGGAAACCAAGATAATACTAGCCCTATTACCCTCATCTGAGTGTGAACCATCGAAGTGCATATGCCATAATTCATCCTCTAAATCAATTCTTTCCAGAGGACTATGATCCTCTTCAGCGAATATGGAATATACTCCTAGGTCTTCTTTGAAATAGTTTACACTAGATTGCAGAACACTCTCTATGTAGGGTGAAATTCTTCCTTCTCTAAGGACTATGATATTCTTTCCATTCCGAGGAATGGATAAATGTGTCCCATCGAGTGAGAGGTATCCACCTGTTAGGGCTTTCCAATCTCTCCCCAAGATAATCGAATAATTTCTTACAGGCATATAAATCACCTAAATGTTGAGGGTTGTCCTTATCTCAGGATGAGCGCATAAAACCAAGGTTACATTCTTAATCTCGCCTATGGTCGTTTGTTGTAGACTATTATAGGAAAGAATTCTTCTTGTTTTTTCGTTTGTACAAGATAATCCTAGCTCTTCCATAATAATCTTCGACATGACACTTGGGCATGAACCACCATCAATGAGGCAACAATGGGCGATTGTATCCATGATATTTACAGAAATATAAAAAGGGGTATTTTTTACAGGGTATCTGAAGTTATGTACACCTACTTTATTTACAGAAGAATCTTCTTTGCTTAACTCTTCGAAAATATTGGCTACAACGAAATATTTTCCTTCCATGAATTGTTTCAGATGCATCTATTGTTTAGGGACGACAACCATGTCTAGGAGGGTTTCATCTGCCTTGATGTTGGCCAATTGATTCAAGATATTGTATTTGGAAGAGGGGGGCAGAGGAGTGATCCCTTGAATCTTAGGAACTTTGGGAACCTAGGGCATAACAACGGTTGAATAGGAACTCGGGTTAGAAGAACCGTGAGGAGGGTCAAATTTTCCTTTTGGGGCATAGGCTTTGTTCCTAGTATTGATGACCATGACATCTTCTGGTTCGGAAAAATCTAGGATAGTGATAGTAGCTTCTGGTATTTTACCAAAGATCTTGTCTCTGGCACTCTTCCTTACCTCACATGTGGTTTCTTCATGGTGGTCCTCGAAAAAGTTACACCAACTCCAAGGCAAGATATCCTTCGGCTGGAAATTATTTTCAACCGGACCTATAAAAGGAGGAGCAAAAGAGGATGAAGGTCCAGGGGTGAGTGGGTTGACAATACCTTTCCACTCAAAAGCTATCATATGGTTGTTCATATATTGTACTAGATGTAAGAGAGTGGACATATATGTTTGTCTAACTGATTCTCCTTGGGGTAGACCAGTTCATTCAAGTTGTTCCTCATACTCTGAGCAAGTGTGCATAGTGGAACGAAGATTATCAATGGCATTTTCTTTAAGCCCGTGATGGTAAGGAGAAGGCAATGCATTGTAGTAATGCATGAATGTGGCTTGGTTCTGGGGGCAGATAAGTTTGGGGATTTGATTATACAACTTGGTGAAATGTAAGTTGAAGGACCCGATGGTCTCACAATCTTTGTAAATGACGTTGTCGTACTCCCTTAACTTATCAGCGGGGATTTTGGATTGCTTGTAAGTGGATCAGAACCAATAAATCAGCTCCTCCCAAGTAGAAAAGATCTTAGGAGGAAGTTCAAAGAAATCATATGTAGCCTTTCCTTCCAAGGAATTGACAAACAAGCACATGCAAGTGTCATTGTTGTGAGCCCCTATGTTATGACAAGCATTAGAAAATTCCACTAGGTGTTCATTGGTACTAACAGTGTTATTTCCTGAAAACCTAGGCAAATGTTCTTTAAACTTCGGAAGTGGGTGAGTAGCAGGTGCTAGGTTAAGAGGAGAGGACACATGTCATGGTGTGGTCGTGGCATCTTCTTCGAAGTGATAAAGGCCATAATTTTTAATGAATTTGGTGGGGTTTGTAGTAGACTGTACAAGAATATGGTGGTTGTACAAGCTACCAATCACTGATGACGATGAAGATTAGGAAGATGGATCACTTCCAGTGCCACCAGAGCCACCACTAGATGCCATCTTGTGGATGATAGATGAGGGAAAGAAAGACGATCTGGACGAAATGGATAAAGTTCTCCTTAGAGGACTTTGTTGGGTAGATAACACAACGTTTCTTCTTCCTATTTCAGCAATAGGGTTGATTTCAGGTGACAAGCCTCTTCTTCTCCTAGAAGCACAAAAATCTAAGGACGTGAAGGAAAGGCCAAAACTGAAGAAACAAAAGGTTATTGCTGATTTTTTAGGCTACCTACGTCTAGCTTCCAATTGTTCTTAAACACTAATGTCTCTTTCAATTTATGCCCAAGAATGGTTAAGCTCGGCACGGGTCCTAGCAATGTATAAAATAGTATGAAACAGTTTCAAAGCAATGTTGGTTTGGTCTTGGAGATCGGGCTCAAGATTGGGTTGTCTTGCAATAGGAACAATCGTGAATAGAAAAACAGTCAAAGAATCAAAACAAAAAATAAGATGTATCAATGAAAAATCGAGTATAGAATTTAACCAGAGAGATATCGAAGATCTCCCAGTATGGTCGCCAAATAAATGTTGAGGACAAGATATGAATTGATCTTACTCAAGCATTTTCAGACTTTACTTAGCTAAAGTAAAGTAGATGGGAATATCACCCTATGTTTATAGCCAACAAAAATATATATCCTAACTCACAAGTATTAATTACAAGTGCTTAGGCTAGTTTTTTATCAACAAAAAGATTGTTTGAAATTCACTTTTTATGTATTTTTCTGAAAATATCAGTTGCTGAAATAAATGTAAGAACAGAAGTAAAGACACCAAGATCATAATCAATATAAATGAGACATAAAGCAATCCCTTATTTCATTCCAATTCACCAAAGAGTCATAGTCTTTACAAAACTTCACACAGAAATCTTGGACCAAAGTCAAACTTAGAAATCCCCGATGGAACATACAAAAGAACCTCTGACAAAAACCAAAACTGAACTCTAAAAGTTGGATCAACTTGCCACATATTTCTGCCCACTCAACTCTGCACAATAGCCTTTATCATTCATGAAAGTTAATTCACAAACAAACAAGTCTACACGGACTATCAAATATAGATCAACACCTCTGAAGAACAAGTGTATGAATGATTTGATTCAACCCTGAATATTGTTGTCTACAATAAGACCCTGCTATCACAAAAGAGAATTAGGCTATGATGAATATATGAATGAATGAAAACTGAACTATCTCAACATAAACTAAAAGAGAAAACCTTAGCATGCTTTGTGCTTCTATCCTCCTCTTGTTCACCCCTTAGTTCAGCTTTTAACAATTTAGAATTGGTTAGAGTAGTTGAACTAACTTATTAGTTAAGATAACATATGGCCTTAACTAACTTTATTTAAGGAGGGGGGGGAATTAATAATCCTAATAGGGTCATAATTAAATAATAACTAATAGGTGGGACCCCCTTGTGACTCCTTTAGTGATAACAATCATCACATCATAACATAACCGATTTGTTAAGCAAACACAACCCTTGTGCCTCCCTTCAAAACATATTTTCCTTTGACAATTTTAGCTCATAAATTTGAAAATATTTCAAACTGATACTCATATATCAAAATAAAACATGATGTCCAAAATCCATGGAGTCCATTGTCATGAAACAATACATAACATAAAATTTAAAATCCATATTTTCCAGTCTGTGAAGAAACCCTTCCTTGGTTATTGTTGTCACCTCCTGATTTCCCTGAAATTGCCTTGAGTTGGGCAGAGCCTTTAGGCTTTATCTCACTAATAACATGGGAACAATCATCCCTCAAATGCATCCATGAAGACACGGATTTGTTAGAGTCATCGGAGAGTGAGGAAGGGGCAATAACAACTTTTCCTTTATCAGATGCATGGTGGGCTTCAATATTCAATCTCTTGTTGGCATGGGAGCATTTCATTGGTGAGTTGTTAGGGGCAGCTAGGGAAACGAGGTTCAAAGGTGGGGGAGAAGGCAAGGTTAAGTTTGTCCAGCCACAGTGTTGGGAGACTGTCGGGTGAACAATCTCCTGCCACCCATAGTTTTCTGGGACTTTAGACTGTAAAGAGACATGAGGAGGTACAGGTACTGGGGGCTTGGTAGGGAGGCCTTTTAGGCCTCGATTGGACTATTCCCTGTCCAATCCAATTAAAGAACCCTTCATGGAGCAATTGGCCAAGCTCTTCAAAATCAACATCAAAATGTATTGAGAACCTAGGCATCCATGGGCCTCGGTTCCAGTTGCCTCTACCTCTGTTTCCTCGGCCATGGCTTCTCCAACTGAAAAAAATCATCCTGCATATGTTAAAAATTAGCAAATAGTGTTTTAAATAACCATGCATGACAACTACTTAAAAATACGAAATATATTTGGCTCAGAATGTATCAGGATCATGCAATCCAATCCATACAAATTGTTCTAATGTTAATCAATGAGAAAGGGGGGTGGGAAAAAATTTCAGGGATACATGAGGGGTTTGTAATTAGTGAAAATATGATATAATGAAAAGGAAGAGATATGGTCATTGATGTTACACATCAACATTACTCGCTTTGATAAGTGTCGCATATTGCTCACAACTATTGCAAGTGTCGCATGTTGTTCACAAGTGTCGTAAATTTCAAGCAAAGCATACTTCCATGATGACGACACTAAGGAGACACTTAGAATACCTCAAACACCTGATTTGGAGGAAGAAGGATGATTAACTGAAGTCAGGTATCTCTTGCCACCTGAAAGAAGGTTTTAGAAGAGAGCGCTCCCCTACATCACCCTTGGGAGTGCTGGTGCTCCCCTATAAGGTGCTAGGGAGCGTTATAACACCAAACTACCCCTCTGAAGGAGCATTACAGATATTTAGAGCGTTGGTGTCCCCCTAAAGACTACTAGGGAGCTTTATAGCGCCCTGATGCCCCTTTTGAGGGAGCATTGTCTAATCTAGGCAACAGTTGATCTGTTGAGAAGAATAAGGGGAGGATTCTTCAATCTTGGAAGGAAATTCCATTCGAATTCCTGGTTCAGTCATGATCTTAGGAGAAGATCCCTGGATTAAGGAGGAAAATCCTCAACTTACCCTAAAGATACCTCAAGAGGTTAAGCCTCTCTAAACCTATATAAACATGCTCTATCATGGTGGAAAGGGGGAAGAATTGCAAGCATGAAACCTATGATCTCATAGGAAACATACAATGGACTGGAGGAGAGTAATCAGCGAAGTTGTTGTCATCCAAGTCGTGGATCTTTTGAGAAAGGGTTAGACAAAGGGGACTTGACGAAGTTGTCACATTCGCATCTACGGTTGTAAGCTACTTCTGTCATTGTTCTCATCAATATGACATGCTTGGTCTGTTTCTTTATAGTTTGTGTTTGATCTTACATGAACTTGTCGCTGATAGCTAGATCTATTTTCGAGCTAATATCAATAGAGTAGGAAGTGGTTGTACCATTGTTTGTCTACAGGGCTTATCGAGGAGCGAAAGATTGGAGCTCAACTCAGAGCATGCAGGGACAAACGCCGATAAAAGGTACTTATTTTCTCCTTTCTCCTCATGCATTAGTTTGTATAGATCTGAAAGGAATTCAGTGTCCATGTTAAGCGTCTTCTATCTTAAGAGTTAAGAGTATAGCTCTCAAGAGGAGATCTACCTGTCCGCAGGGAGATTTTCCTTCAACAGAAACTGGCGACTCCACTGGGGAGTCTCGAATCAAAAAATTTTGGTTTTGATTTCTCCTCATAGACCTTGACTTACCCCTTAATTGTTTTCAGACCTGGTTCACTCTTTTTGATTGATTTCATGAGCTGATTGACTCCCTACCCCATCACACTCAGCTTGATTGCCAAAATTAGACTGAAATTTTGGATTTTTTGACATTTTTRTRAKCTTTTYAAGCCTGGWKCCCMTGTGGYTGTGTTAAMAGAGCRCCAACRCTCCYTGRATGTGTTAGAYAGAGCRYTATAAYRCTKKGTKCCCTTTACACCAGAGCGCCAGCCCTCTTTTGGCCAAAAACCTTTCCAGAATTGCTTTTTYAGGGTCTAGTCTTTGTGTTTCACTTGCTGAGCCTCTCTRTGAGTCAATKCTTCTTCCCATTCAACTYTGACATCCTTCCTTYYGAGGAACAAATACCYYGTTGTTTAKATTTTGTAGCCTTCTTCATTATTTTTGAGTTTTTCTGTTGTTKGRAGTTTGAAAYCMATGCAYTGTTTTTTCTCTCCTTTTTGACTGAGYRAGAAACTCTGRTGAARGACAWYAGAAGTCTACGAATMTCTTCATTTGGTTTTTKTTGAGGTCATTGTTCTTCGACATCTCTTTTTGTGTSAAGTTCTTGATTTTCTTTGTTTTCTTTTMTTTTKCTTCTTGTTTTTTATCACAACAAGAGGGTGTATTGTTTGTATGAAACCTRCTTATGTTTGTCTGRGTTTCCTTGATCCAAAAGGATAATTGGTAGGAGAAATGTTGTTTTGAATTAATCATTATTCACATACAAACAATAAAGAGACATCTTCATGATTGATTTGCATATTAGAAGACATTTCCAAAAAAGTTTTAGCACCACATCGGATTTGATTGAAGAAAATTTGTTTGAGGGCATTCCTTCTTAGTGTTTGTTAGTAAAAATAACTCTCTCTCTCCCTTAAATAGATCTTCATCGAAAATAAATGATTTCTTATCATCTTTGATGCATTTTTGGGGATTGAGTCATCATTCCATCTGTTTCACTTCCATGCACCCCTTTTGAGTAAAGAACAGCTATAAAATGAATGCTTATTAAAAACTATCTAGAACATTTTCTTTTCTAGGATCCTCCACCAACAGTAGACTAGGACTAGTACTTTGGATTAGGCTGTGAGCATAACTCTCCAAAGTTTCCAAAACAAACATTAGCATCCTGAGCTAGGGTCGAGTCAAATCCAATTGTCATATAAGTCTGCCTGGGATCCCCCTCTCACATAGGGGTTACGCATGAGGTCGCATTCGAGAAAGCTACAGAGATTATCCCCCTGTGGTTTGACTGATTGTAGTAGTCAGATCGTATTATGGGGATCGCTTAAAGGTATACCCACAATGTTGAGTGGAATCCTTTCAAGTTGATTTCGGGCTAGATACCATGCTCGTACGTTCGGACTGGACTGTCGACTGTACCCGCCCAGGGGCTGACTGCGAATTGGTAACCTTAGTGGCCATAATCTTTAGGGTCTTACACAAGGTGACAGTGAAGGGAAGCCTCACTGTACCTAGAGAAGACATTGGTCAAACTCACTCGGGCTCCTTTGGGGGTAAATCCAAAATTACTGCCTGGAAGCTTGCACCAAGGTGAAATTCCATTAAGCAGGTCACCATTGTAACTGTTCCACCATATCCCCGCCCCTTTTTGACTTGATCACGCGACGTTGGATTTCATCAACAACTAGTATAGTCATCGAGAGAAGGTTTTGTTTGCTTGGTTGTGATTCCTAGATTCTATTAGCGTATGTTGTTTATTTTTGGTAGTTGGCCATAGATCTTTTCCACCGACTCTTTTTCGCCAACATCGACCCTCCACGTCATTTGCAGAGGCTACAGGGAATTCCTCCAGAAAATATGGAAGAGAATACCCCTTTACCCCCTCATTCTATGGAGGAATATCCTCAACAGAGCGAGGTTCACGACACTATAGCCTGCCAAGAAGAAGTTCCCACCTCTTTAGAGAATTTATGAATTGTTTCAGAGTCTCTGGAGGCTTTATGCATTCCGGAGGGATATGAGCGATGTGTTCTCCAACTGAATTCAGATGGTGAATTTGTCATTGTCAATCCTTCTGACATTCCCACTAGGCCTCATTCAAACCCTTTAGTCGATGACCCCTTTTGGACCGCAGACATTGTTCGAAGTCCACCACGCATGGTGCAGGATCTTTATGGATCAGGAATAGTTGTCGACGCACCTATCTCCTACACTGTACCCTTAAACCATTTTACTGGTACTACCATTTTTTCAACTACACCATCCGTTGATCTGAACACATCATCTATTGGCCCAAGGACCACTTTTTCTCTCTAGACAGCTCACTCTACAATGGCCCCTCACGTTCCGACTATTCCCGTCAGCAACGCGGTGGTTAGCCAAGTTGCAATTAGCACACCAATAACACCTAGACCTTCATCATCACTCCCTTTTGGGTACAGAGCACTGAATTATTCCGCTATCACTACTACCCAAGTTATGTCGGGAAGCTCCATACCTATACAACAACCCGAAGGGATCGGTCTTAGTGGTCTTAATCCATTAAGCAACACCGATCAATCATTTACATCTGGTTCTCAAATTATGGTAAATATACCTCAAGTTGGGGGGCATCCTCCCACCGGAGGACAACTTCCATTTGGAGAGAAACCCCATGCTGTGGGGTAGCCTCAATCTAGAGCCTATCATCAACCGTACATACAAAATGTGTCTACCACACCCAATCCGTGGAATATCCCTTTTCCAGGAAACCCACAGTTCTCGGGGGGACACAACCCTCAAGCTCCACAACAACCTCTTCCCTCTCAAGGGACTCATCTATATCCTCCTTATGGAAAAACGACGAATCCAGATTATAATCCTCAAAACCCATCCGGTTATCCCCCGCTCGCACATGTTTCTCAAACTCCCTCAAATCCTATGTACCCTGGTCAACACCAACCCTATACAAGAGGGCCCACTGGTTACAATTATCCGTCTAACCCAGTGTATGGTCCTACTGGTGTTCCTATGCCACACCAGTATTACCCGCAGGTTAACTGACAACTACCCTTCCTAGCGACTCTGGACCTCCCAGACTTGTCTTGGTTAACGAATGATCCTATTTTCATTCTCCAGTTTGGCCAGCTATCCCAGCTAAACTCCCTTCTGATATTCCAAAATTCGACGGAAAGTTCGGAGAAGACCCAAACAACCACGTGATGACTTTCCATTTGTGGTGTTCATCCAACTCCCTCATGGACGATTCTATACATTTACATCTTTTCCAACAAACGCTTATGAGTTCTATAGCAAAGTGGTATATTGAACTACCACGCACTTCTTTTCACGATTTCAACTCCCTTGCCATGTCCTTCCTCACACACTTCCAACTACCCATTCGATACGAGACGGGTACTGAACTATTGACCTCCCTTCGCTAGACAACCTCCGTACATATCTCTGATCATATTCATGAATGGAGACAACGATGGAGGTTAATCAAAGCGGTCATTCCTGACCAATTATTAGTGGAATGGTTCACCAAATCATTACCCCAGATCACTCGTGATGTTTCCATGGGTGGTGTAGTCACCGAGGAAGAGGCTATTGCTCGATCCCAGTACTTAGATTTGGTTTATTCACAATCTATTACTTTGTACGAGTTGATACCAAATGCTACTCGTGCCACTAATGATCCATCCAAACCATCGTCTACCTCGCATGCGGATGGAGTCATTGGCTCTGTCAAAACCCAATCTACTTCCCAGTCGACTGGAACAACCCAGCGGTCTGCTTCGACGCCTGCTCCCAATTCGAATGCATCCTCTTCTACCTCCCCTCAAACACAAGTCTCTGAGGTGAATACAGTCCAATCAACCCCTTCACAACAACCTGGGGGCAAGAAGAAAGAGAGAAATAAACCAAAGAAAAACAACAATAATGAACAACCAAAAAATCAACATCAAACCCCAGCTGCTAGAAAACAACCACAACGAAAACCGAAATTCCCATGTCTCATTTGTGGCGATGATCACTACACTCGAGACTGTCCACGTTGTGATGAAGTGGCAAAATTTTTTAAAGGAAATTCGCAACCCGTTGTGCTTACCCAACCTTTTTCACAGCAACAATCTTTGGTTGCTCAAACCCCCACTCTAGGGGGAAGTTCCAACCAATCCCATGATGAGGCCTCGACAAGTGCCCACATTTACATGTTTAACGGGATTAATTTGACCACTCGCACTATGACATATGACACATCGATTAAACCTGATAAGCCAAATCCTGCTAACGGTTCCTTACCGGACCCATTACCATTTGTTGTTAGTCCTTCGTCTGCTAGCTCTCTGTCCAGGCCACTTCAGATTGAGAAACCTTTGTTTGACTCCATTTTACGCCCTCCTAAGAGCACTATTCGGAAATCTACCTTTAATCCTAGTTCACGGGCTGCCCAAAACTACAACATTGTTGAAGATTTGGCTCAAGCACCATGTGCTATGTCTACTTTGGAAGTTATACAACATTGTCCTATCCAACGTAGAACGCTCTTAGATATCATCAGCGCTTTTGATCCTGAGTCATCTAATAACCTCATGTTTAATCTGGATGATCATCAACCTCAACTCTCCCACCAACTAGCTTTTCAGATCGATGTTGTTGTTCACAATCAACAAATCCACTGAACTATCTTGGATGAGGGAGCCTCTACTTGTGTCATGTCTTTATCTTGTTGGAAAGGCTTAAAATAACCTACCCTTAACAAATCCCCTACGATTTTATACGCTTTCAATGGGCGAGGTTTTCATCCTCACGGACTGTTACAATCCTTAGCCGTTCAGTTGGGTGGAAAAACTGTTACCGTTGATGTCAAGGTGGTTGATGCCCCCCTCAATTACAACCTACTACTTGGAAGAAGTTTGTTCTATGCTATGACTATCATCGCCTCATCAGTGTTTCGATGTGTACAATTCCCCCATCAAGGCAAAATTGTCACTATCGATCAACTAGATTTCTGTACACCCGACGCTCGTGCCCCTGTCACCAACAATATTCCTTTTTTGGAAGACCACCCAGTTACATATGAAAGCGTTGGTGTTGGCTTATTGAAATATTCTAGCCTTATGGGTACCTTCCCTACACCATTTCCACCCACCACACATCATATTTCCACCGTCAATATGATTTCGACTACGGATTATCAATCTTTGGAATCATCTGACCCTTGGATTGTACCTAGTCCTTTGGAATTTGATGTGCTCGGTGGCACCATGCGACTTAGCCCAGTCAAGGGCACATACATGGCTATTCAATCTTCCTCTCCCTCTCTAGACAACCCACATTTACTAGCATTCGATGCCTACTCGATGCCATCATGGTTGGATTCCCTATCGTTTGCGATCGATTACATTTCCCAAATCTTCCCTTCTGATGAATATATAATGGAAATGCTTAATATTGACGACATACCTTGGGATGATAACCATCATCAATCCTCTTTTCTTCCGCCTCTGGAATAAATTCACCAAGACATACACTCTGTCTTCCCTCCTGATGTTACCGATTCTCCGCAATCTCCCATCCTCACACAATATACTCTTTCTGAGGGGAATATGGGTAATATCTCTACTACGATCGTTATCGATATTTTGATCAAAGAAGACATTGTGGAAAACATCAACCTTGGTGCTAATTGCACACCCGAAGAAGTGGTCTCTTACACCGCTCTGTTTAAAGAATTATGCGATGTCTTCACTTGGAGCTATGAGGAAATGCCAGGAATCGACCCCTCGATCGTCGTGCATGAAATCAAGATGTACCCAGGTGAAAAAACTGTTCGATAGAAAATCTGCCTGGTTCATCCCAATAAAATCATAGCTATCAAGGCAGAAGTTGAGAAATTTTTAAAATCTGGCTTTATCTATCCTGTCCCTTTGACAGAATGGATCTCCAACCTTGTTTCGGTTGCCAAAAAACAGGGGACCATTCGTGTCTGTGTCGACTATCGGGATCTCAATAAAGCTTGTCCAAAGGAAAACTACCCTATGCCCTTCATCGACCAAATCATTGATAATTGCGTTGGGAGCATAATCTTCTCTTTCATGGATGGCTTCTCTGGGTATAACTAGATTGAAATTTAACCTGCTGATCAACATAAGACAACCTTTATCTGCCCATGGGGAACTTTTGCCTATCGAAAGCTACCTTTTGGTCTCAAAAATGTTGGTGCTACTTTCCAGTGGGCCATGTTGTATGCTTTCCACGATATCAAGCATATCACAGAACCTTACCTCAACGACTTACCTGCCCACTCATCCAATCGATCAGATCACGTTGATCACTTACGGGCTATTTTTCTTCGATGTCGGTTCTACCGTGTCCACTTGAACCCACATAAGTGTATTTTTGTTGTTGAATCCGGTCGACTCCTTGGTTTTGTTGTCTCTAAAGATGGGATTCGAGTGGATCCCTTAAAAATTAAGGCTATTCTAGCCTTACCTCCACCTGCTAATTTGACCCAACTCCAAAGTTTGCAAGGAAAAGCAAACTTCCTTCGTTGTTTCATTTGCAACTACGCTGAGATAACTAAAGGATTCATGTGGTTGTTGCAGAAAAACACCCCTTTCATCTGGGATGACATCGCTCAATGGTCATTTGATGCTCTCAAGCATGCCCTGACCCACGCACCTTTGTTGCATCCTCTGGAGTATACAAAGGACTACATCCTTTACTTAGCTGCCTCCACTTCCACTATTGCAATGGTGTTAGTTCAAGAGAACCCCAATGGTGAGGAACATGTGATCTATTACCTGAGAAAGAGTCTATCTGGACCTGAACTCCGATATTCACATGTAGAGAAACTGGCTCTGGCAGCCGTCATCGTTGTCCAAAGATTTCTCCATTACATCTTACTATGCACCACCACTGTGATTGCGAACTCAAACCCCATGTACCACATCTTGACATGTCAAGTGCTCAGGGGAAAATACTCTAAATGGATCGTCATCCTTCAGGAATTCGATCTTGAATTTACGAAATCCAAAGCCAAAAAGTCCCTGGTGTTTGCGGAGCTTATCTATGATCTCCCCCATGTTGATGAAGACATCGAACCTAGAGATTCTCTCCCTGACGAAACTCTTTTCCTCATCAACACATCTGATCCTTGGTACAGAGACATCCTCCTTTACCTCCAAACCCAACGCTTTCAACCTAACATTTCCCGTGAAGAGTGTCGACGTATTCACCACCATTCTCGTCGTTATCTCATCGTCGGTGACACCTTGTATCATCGTGGTATTGATACTATCCTTCAACGATGTTTGATTCATGCGGAGGCTGAACGCGTCCTGAACGACTGTCACCTTGGAGACTATGGCGGTCACCTTTAGGGGATGGCCATAGCCCAAAAAATTCTATGTGCCGACTATTTTTGGCCCTCGATTTTCAAAGATTGTATCGAGGCAGTCAAAAAATGCCCACCTTGCCAAGTTTTCAACAACAAGGCACGAACCCACCCTACTACGTTGCACCCCGTTATCGCTATCGGCCCCTTTGCCAAGTGGGGTATCGATTTCATGCAATGTAAGCCTACCTCAGCCGGGGGGCATGGTTATATAATTGTCACCATCGACTACTTTACAAAATGGGCTGAGACTATGCCTACCTTTCTAAACGATGGTCGTACCACAGCTCTTTTTATTTTTAACCACATCATAACTCATTTTGGTGTACCACGCGCCATTGTCACTGATCACGGTGCACACTTTAAGAACCAGATGATGAGTGAATTGCATGCCAAATTGGGTTTTCTCCATGAAAACTCATCCCCATACTATCCTCAGGCCAACGGACAAGTTGAGGCCATCAACAAGGTCCTCAAAACCATGATTCAACTCATGGTAAGGGAAAATAAGACATCCTAGCATCTACAACTTTTCTCCGCTCTTTGGGCTTACTGTAATTCCATGAAAACCACAACTGGATTTACTCCTTTCCAGTTAGTATATGGCATCGAAGCCGTTTTACCAATCGAGTGTGAGATTCCATCTTTGAAACTTAAAGTAGAACTCCTACCCCATACCTCTGTTGAAGAAGAACATTTCTTATGTCTATCCAAACTGGATGAAACATGTCGTGATGTCGCTCTCATTAACGAGACACATCAAAAATGGATAAAAAATCAATATGACAAATCCGTCCATCCTTGGACTTTTGCAGAAGGAGACTTAGTCCTTGTCTATGACCAGGCTCATGAAAAATTAGGGACAGGTAAGTTAGAACCTCTGTGGCATGGCCCTTACATTGTGAAGTTTGTTCTACACAGAGTCACCTATGAGTTAGTCGATTATGATGGAATTCCCCCAGGGGAGCCCCAGAACGGGCTTTACCTTAAAAAGTACTATGCCTAGATCACCTAGCATGTGTACATTGTACATTATTGTATTTTAGTTTGGTGTGTCTGTTTCTTTCGCGTGCTCGAGTCTTTACCTTTGCCACTCATAACTGTGCCTTGTGTTTTCATGCGCAGATGACATCTTCCTTTCCTATCTTTGTCAGGTTTGCGGATGGCGCTAGTCGACACACCCAGAACATTGCTTCGGCAGCATGGGTCATTTACCAATTTGACGAGGTGGTGAGTTCAGGAGGTATTTGCTTAGGACCAGCGACTAATAACATGGAAGAATATCATGTTGTCATCGGACTCTTGACCCAAGCCTCCTCCCTAGGTATCTCTCATATCATTGTTAACTTATACTCCTAACTCGTGGTCTATCAACTCAACCGTATCTACGTTATTCGTAATCCTATCCTGCTACGTCTCCACCTACAAGTTCACCGTCTTGAATGAATATTTTATTATATCGAATACAAACATATTCCACGAGAACTCAACAATGTTTCAGATTCGTTAGCTAATTACATCATGGATCAACATCTCCCCCATAGATAAGATTTCATAAAGGAAAACAAATTGTACATCACATGTAAATTAAAACACATCACATTAAAGGCATCATCATGTACAAATGTTTTGGCACTGTAAAAACTCAGAACTGTATATATATAAATAGAATGACTGAAAATGTTTTGATTACATCAAAAAATTATTTAGAAGAGAAAAATGTTGGGTCTTTACACCCATACAACATCGCCTGACAAGTCATACAAAATACAATCACCAGAGAGACTCTAATCTCCCTGCACTGCATTGTGCTGAGTAGCATATCATTGCACGCACTACGCATCTCAGTAGAGAATTAACATTCTTTGGCACTCCCACAATGTGCCTCTGTAGATGTAAAGGCACTTCTCTCCTCCATAGAAGAGGAATGCCCATCGTGAGGCCTTGAAGGTTTCTTTCAACCTCCCGGAGACCTATCACTGGTGCCCCTGGATCTACTGTAACCGGAGCACCCCTACGACGTCCTGGTATTGGTATCTCAGCCGGGAGCACTACTCCCTTGTATACATGTTTAAAACAATACATCCATTAAAAACTCTTCGACGTACCCAAAAAAAGTATATACATTAAAAAACTTAAAAAACAAAAACTAGACAAGGTGTTTCTTAGTCTCTCACCTGACGCATCCCAATCTTCCCCCGTGGGTAGAATCAAATCCATGCTCCCGTGAAAGTCCACCTCGTCATACGAGAAGTCTTCTATCCAAATATACTGGCATCTCATCCAAGCAAAGAAGTCATCGGTGAAACGAAATTTTGGCTCTGCCACTAGTCTCGGAGACAGACTAGTCCATCGTTCCATCCATGGTTCTCCCACTGGTCGTACTACCAGTGCTATATGAGGCTGCATCTAGGGGATGCACTCTAAAAAAAATGAGACTAAGAAAGATCCATATCCGAACTGTTTCTTCCCCATCCTACACTGCGAAACTTGTTCCTTCACATTTCGAAGAAACCTTGCGCTCTAGTTAAACAGTGTTGGCTCCAAACACTGTACGCCATAAGCTACCTGTGATCTCAATGCTAGATGTACACTAGTGCTTCCCATCACACTCGTGATGGCGAACAAAATAGATTGAAGGGGTAACTCTCTGATATCCTTTATTGGGATTCTGCCCCCCACCAATCTTGCTCCTGGGACACAATGACATGCCAGATACACGCCCACTTGCTCAGGAAGCGCCCTCTGTCCGGAAAAATATATAGGAATCCCTCTTTTTGAGAGGCCAGTCAAGAAATATACGTCTTCCAACTCGATGGTTAGAATCTATGTTCCAATCCGAAACCCTTTCTCCGTGACATCCCACACGCTGATTATGTGCTCAAGCAGTAGAATCTCTTTCTTCATTTTTTTCAATTTGAACAATTTCAGTAGGCCACAAGCTCTCAACGTGGCCCGCGTGCGAGGACTCCGCAAAGCAGCCAAATCATCAAGCTCATGCTCTCGTTCTTTCCACTCGATCATGGTCACCAAAATCACCTACAAACAAAAAAAAAACAAAGAATTTCATTATTCAATTTTTTGGCAATTTCTTAAGCAATTTAAAAACATGAAATCTAATGCCCACACTATTCAAAAAAGACCACGCCCTCTTTTTATCACTCAACAATCATCACGCAACAACAAAATGTTTTAAAATGAAAATAATTTTCATAATGGTTGTGTGGGAATGTTTTTGAGTTTTTTATGGATTCTTTGAAAAAAATGACCCATCCACCCAAGTGTCAAGGCGTTGGCATCTTTGCTATCACCTTCTAAAAATGTTTTTGCAAAAGAATGTATTTTTCCCATTGTTTTCAATAGAGGTCAATTTGATCTTTTTTGGAGCGACCTAGGGCTTCGTTTTTAATTTAAATAATGCTATGAAAATGAATATTGAACCATGTAATTGAAAGAAGGGGAGATGAAGATCTACCTGGTCCAAATGGCAAGAGAGACAGTCAACTGTAGCTCCGGTATCAAGCGAAACAAGATCCACCTCCAAAATGAGAATATCCACTGCTACAAATCCTTATGCAAAATGAAACGGTAAATGAAGATTTTTCTTGTATTACTATTTATAAATTTCCATTTTTTATAAGGTATAGTTATTTATGGGTTTCTCTGACAATATAATGGCTTCACTAAACCTCTGGATTGCAGTTTTGACACCACAGGTTTCCTAGCAGTTCTGATCGTTTGTTTACCTTGTCACATCCATGAGCATAGTCTTAGTTCGTTTTCAAGCTCGAAAATATGAGAACGCATCAGGTAGACTTTTATCTCTTTTTTGGACCCGCATGGACACATGAAAAAGGAACCCCCTGGAGTCATCTTTAAACTCTTTTCAGACTCTCTAAATATGAAAAGATCGTCGAGTGATCTTGCTTCCTTTCACACTTGTTAAAAGGTTCGAAAGGGTGTCTTTCGAGTGGTAGTTTATCTCTTTTTCGGCCTCGTGAGACTAACTGTACAAAAAAGGAACTGAGAGAGTTCTCTTTTAAGTGTTTTTCCAGACTCTATAATCATGAAAAACCTTTCAGTTTTCTGTCTTTGGACTCGCTAAAACAAACATTGACAGACCCATACGGGACCGAATCCTTACTTCTTCTAGTTCGTTAAACAAACAAAGAGGAACTTACTGAAGGTGAGTTATATCGAGCATGTGTTACCCTCCTCGAGCTCATTAAATCAAAAAGAGGTACTCGTCTATCTGGATGGGGGAAAATTTGAAAGAAGCAAGCCAAGCAGTCTCTTGAGAACATTACCAAGTAATTCTTAGAGTCGCCCTTGAACACAACACTTTGTTTTTTGCACGCATTATAATCTGTTGAACCTCTGCACTGAGCCAATCCTTTGAGTTTCTTTCACTCCTCTGGGTCATCTGATGTAAGTCACAACGTCCACTGCATCATCAAGTTTTGGTCCATGTCATGTTTCTTCTCTTGTGCCTCAGTGTTCAAGGGAAGTATCTGCCTCTAGAGTCAACCATCACAAATATCTTGTCTCAAAACCTGTGTTAGTCCATGTTCATTTGATCTACCAATTACATCTCTACATCTGTTTCGTGTCGTTGATGGGGGATACATTAAGGCCCTCTTTCGACGAGTCTATTTCTGTCGACTTCAACACATTATCCGGGAATTAGGATTAGAAACTAGTTAGTACTTTGGGACCTGCATGCCTCAATGGCAGGCCTCCTCACATCCAATAGCAGGTTTACACCATTGACCTCTGATCGAATGATTCCATGGATGTTCGACTCCAGCTCATCTATTCACATTCGTTGGAATGTACTAGGGTACCTTGGGAATCATTGACATTAATGGTGATCTCCCTCGCGCTTGTTAACGGTTTACATCATTGACCAGTAATCAAGTGGTTTCTGCCATGTTCGACATCGGGACATCTATTCACATGGTTAGATTTGTACTACATCGGGATCGGTAAGAAGACCCTGGGTTGAGTGTTCACTTTGATATGTACTTTGCCCAGGTTGTGAAGGAGTTTCTCTTGAACCATGACACATATATTGTTACATAGATCCACTTTGTATTAGTCGTGGCTATGTCTTGTCATATCGTATATCCACTGTGTATTCTTCGTGGCTACGATCAGTTCAGGTCATGTATAGATCCACACTATATCCTCGGTGGCTATACCCTTTTATCAATACAATTATGGATCCACAGTGTATTTTATGGCGGCCATATCTTGCAAGTCTTGATCACCCAAGCATAGGTATGCCTGCCTTGGGTTTTGAAACGTGTCATAATATTTGTTGGATGTTTGTGTGCAGCTTTTGTCAGGTTCTCCGCGTCTATACCCTTGCTTGAAAGTCTACAAAGCATTTCAGTTATTAGTTCTCATCTTCTAACTTCATACTTTGGGGGGCAATCTATTACACATCAACATTACTCGCTTTGATAAGTGTCGCATATTGCTCACAATTGTCGCAAGTGTCGCATGTTGATCACAAGTGTCGCAAATGTCAAGCAAAGAATACTTCCATGATGATGACACTAAGGAGACACTTAGAATACCTCAAACACTTGATTTGTAGGAAGAGGGATGGTTAACTAAAGTTAGGTATCTCTTGCCACCTGAAAGAAGCTTTCAAATTAAGGTTTTAGAAGAGAGTGCTCCCCTACATCACCCTTGGGAGCGTTGGCACTCCCCTATAAGGTGCTAGGGAGCGTTATAACATCAAACTGCCCCTCTAAAGGAGCGCTACAGATCTTTAGAGCATTGGCACTCCCCTAAAGCCTACTAGGGAGCATTATAGCGCCCTGATTCCCCTTTTGAGGGAGCGTTGCCTAATCTGGGCAGCAGTTGATTTGTTGAGGAGAATAAGGGGAGGATCCTTCAATCTTGGAAGGTAGTTGCATTTGAATTCCTGGTTCAGTCATGATCTTAGGGGAAGATCCCTGGCTTAAGGAGGGAAATCCTCAACTTACCCTAAAGATACCTCAAGAGGTTAAGCCTCTCTAAACCTATATAAATAGGCTCTATCATGGTGGAAAGGGGGAAGAATTGCAAGCATGAAACCTATGATCTCATAGGAAACATACAGTGGACTGGAGGAGAGTAATCAGCGAAGTTGTTGTCATCCAGGTCGTGGATCTTTTGCGCAAGGGTTAGACAAAGGGGACTTGACGAAGCTGTCGCATTCACATCTACAGTTGTAAGCTACTTCTTTCATTGTTCTCATCAATATGACATGCTTGGCTTGTTTCTTTCTAGTTTGTGTTTGATCTTACATGAACTTGTCGTTGATAGATAGATCTATTTTCGAGCTAATATCAATAGAGTAGGAAGTGGTTGTACCATTGTTTGTCTACAGGGCTCATCGAGGAGCGAAAGATCAGAGCTCAACTCAGAGCGTGCAGGGACAAACATCGGTAAAAGGTACTTCTTTTCTCCTTCCTCCTCATGCATTAGTTTGTATAGATATGAAAGGAAGTCAGTGTCCACGTTAAGTGTCTTCTGTCTTAAGAGTTAAGAATCTAGCTCTCAAGAGGAGATATACCTGTCCGTGGGGAGATTTTCCTTCAACAAATGCTCAATGATAACAACAATCAACTGTAAGCAAACCAATAAACCTCACTACAATCCACACAAAATTCGACCACTTCTATCCAATTTAACACAAAAAATTTCTTAGCCATGATCAATATCAGAATAGTGGGTGAAAAAATGAATATGGGATATGTGAGGGGATGGTAATTAGCGGAAAATGAGATAATGAGAGGGGAAAAAAACATGTACTGTTTATGAGATTAATCAAGCAATCCATAACATCAACCAACAATCAAATGGATGAGTAACAATTCATGTGTATTTAACTAGTTCACTGTTCAATAATAAAATATCCAATATAGTGCCATGATAAAACATAAGTACTTCACACAATTAGTAAGAGGTTATGTTCCTTTTATTCGTACATTCTTCATGTTATAACAATCAACAAAAACACTTAATTTGTAACCATTAACATCCATCATTTCCATACATTTCCCCAATCCACGTATGTATTTGAAAGTAGTGTTTCCAAAAAATAATAGTGAAGTCTCTTCTTTTGTTAATAGAGCCAATCAAGATCTGTAATGATATATGTTCCCATACATATATATGCAGTAGAAAAATCAAAATGATCAAGACCTCACATATCACGCCTGAAAGACAATTGACTATAACCAACAGTCACTATTTAGACATAGGCTATGCAGGAGTAAATTTCCGAAATCCTGTAACCATGCCACTGTGAAACAAATATCTCAGTGTGACTTAAAACCGGGCCAAACATCCCACACAACTTTCATCAACAGTGATCAATTTGAAAAAAGATAAACGCACTAGGCATACAAACAAGCCATCCATATTATACATGGTGCACAAATGAGGGGATTCCGCCATAACCACACAGCAATATATAACCACGATATAACTCAAAACTTCATTCTGGGCCATTTACTAAGTCCCCTGTGAGTGACTAGGCCGCACATATTCAAGTGTATTCTACTAATGACAAAATATGCATTAAACATATCCAATCCAATCTTCTAATTCTAAAAACCTCATCTACAAGACACGACAGTTGTGAACAACACCAAACCCCTGTGACTAAAAAAAATGAACCAAATAACCAACACCCATGTCATCAATAGTGATCAATTTGCAATCAATAATGCGCTTAAAACTTAGTGGATATCACTGAGCGTGAAAACAAGTGATCCATACTACGCATTGTGTGCAACTGAGAAAACATCATGGTGCAACAATCCCACTAATCACACAACAACATACAACCACAATATAACTCAATAAAACGTGTCGAGCTATTGATTTAGCCAATCATGATTGACCAAGCTGTGCACACTTAGGTTTATTCAACCAATAACAAAATATGCAATAAATATACCCAGTTCAATAATTTACTTTGCAAAACGCCCTATACAAAACGTGACCTGCGTGAGAAACCCAAATATTCGTAACCAATGCCAACCATCAACCGAAACATCAAAGTGTGAATATTAGTGATTATATATCAACTAACAAATTCCACTGTGGTAGAGGAACAACCAACCGAACAAGCCATGGTAGCTATGCATAACCAGGCATCCAATCGACATAGGGTAGAGGCCCTTCCATTAAAATCGTTGAGTTACTTAGCATAAGGTGGGTGACTGTGACCTTCAAACACAAATAGAAATGTAAGGTTTATGCTAATTTCACAGAGGCGGTGACGGGAAGCCATACCAACATAATGGCTATACGACCCAAAGGTGATCCCGTACTCAAGGTAATAAACCACAATAACTGGAAACCACTTGGCAGGCGTGACAGTTTCCGTATGCACCCCGGCCTGAAGGGTTAAGGGTTTGCACAGTAGCCTTCACAGAAGGAACGGAACTAAATTCAGTGAGACTCTGAGGCTGAAGGTGTATGCACAAGGGGTTGTGGTGCTTATATATGGGAGACAGACCCTTGGCAAGGCTGAAACAAGAAAATATGGCTTTAATTTAACCCAATAACCGTGAAGACAATCATCCAGCCAAAACCCTTCAACCAACATGCAATGGTAATAAGGAACTATCACCCAGGGAGATTAACAATCCAACGAATTTAACTGATAAAAGTTGAACCATCTATTTTCCATTTAAAACCAAAATTCCACACAGTTACAACACTCAGGACAAACACAAGCCCACACAATTGAGCCGAAATCATTTCATAACCAAAGTGAAGTCGAGAATGGCCAAAAGAGACATACATGTTAATCGAAATCCTTAAGACGAGGGGTCGCTGAGCGGTCTCACCCTGCTAAAAATCTGGAGCGTGAACACAACATCAAGATCAAACAATAGTCTGACTAAGGTGGCGGCCAATGGGAAGGGTAAAGGTGGCATGCAATAAATTCACATCACCTCCACCCTCACCTCATTTATTCCATAGTACATGCCAACGAGCCTTCCATTAACACCATTAATCAACCAATGCATCGATACTATCAACACATTTAAACCATAGCATAATCCAAGTCCACATAATAATTCAACCATTTGTAATCACTTTTCCAAATGTGCCACATATGTTTACATTTTTTTATATAACTCAAGTAAATCGCTTGACCACTATACAATCTAAACGATCATGTATAGAATCATCACCAAATTGTGTGATCAACATCAACCCGAATCATAGCATAATCACCACAAAAAACGCAAGACATCACTTCCATGAGCCACCAACATTATAACATATGTATATCATCTACCAATTCCATTAAGCAATGCATAACCAATGCATGATCACCTTGCCAAATGCACCACCAAGATTTCCACCATATTCATATATAATGTAACTTAACAATATTTCATAACCATTTCTTTGATAGCTAGGACTTAACCACTATCAACAAGTATTTTCATGCATATAGTGTCGCAGAGCTAGGTATCTTTTTTGCATTTGATGTAGTATTTTAATTTTCCTCAAAATGCCTTTCTGTAATTTTCACTAACATTTTTGTTGTACAGGTGAGAGAAGAACAAATACCATAAATGAATAGAAGGTTGTAGTATCATGAAGGAGCAACATCTCAAAACTTAACTGATATCAACGACAACCATATTCTCATCAACCATGTAAACTTTGTAGCACATCATCATAACATTGAAAATGAACCGACCTGATCTTCAAAAGTTCAAGGGGGTCCCACCTACTAGCATTATTTACTATTATATAATAATAGGCTTAGCAACACTTTGCAGGCGAAATTACGTTGACATTTTCAATCATCAACACTACACACATATGTTGAGAAGAACGGATTACAATGAGGCTCTAGATACCTTTTTGATATTACTCATGAATGAAAAATCCCTAGACATCTAAAAACTTAACCCTAGAAGGTGAAATGCCAAAATTCATGTGGGCCCCTATGGATAAGTTGGTGTAAGTTGGTACCTCAACTTCCCAGGGTCGTAACTTTTGCATACAACCTTTGCTTTAGGCGCGTGATAACCCGTTCGAAAGGTCTTTCATAGAAATACACATTTCGTTGTCAAACTTTGACTCCTCCTATAGTTTGAATGTGGAGAGCCAAAAAAACAACGTTTAGGGCCCTAAAATGACCCTAGAAGTACAACAAGATGTGTTGACATGAAAACATACAAAATAATCCAGTTGGATTAGGAGAGAGGCCATTGATATCCACCTAGATGATGTGTGGGGCTTCAGACAGCCCCAGAAGTGTAGAACCCACAATTACAAAGGAGTACAGAAGAACATGTTGAAAAAAAACGAACAAGAGGAGCCAGTTGGAATAGGTGGGTAGCCACCAATATCCACTTGGATAAATCCTCCCCCCTTAGGAAGAAACGGTCTTCATTGCACTGAGTTCCCCCATCATGTGAGAAAACTTCTACTGGATTTTTCTCCAAGTGAGCCACTTTCCTTGTTGTAGGAGTCACCCTGCCTTGATAACTCGATAAAGCAAGATCCTTTGTTGGCGAGTGTCCTTGACCTATGTGTCCACTATCTGATCAGTGGATGCTTGTTCCATGTAGTTAGGGTTGATCTCTATTGGTGTCAGTTGTTCTGTGATCTCTGAGGTGTCCAATAATGGTGGAAAATATGGCCAAAGGAGGTCCACATCGAAAATTATATGCATGCCAAGGAAGGGTGGAGTGTTGAGCTCAAAAGGATTTCTATCCACAACCTTGGTGATAGTGTAAGGCCCATAACGAAGTGGGAAAATATTCTAATGGGGCCCCATGATACGCTCCTTCTGCAAATGTAGCCAAAATTTGTTGCCAACCTGAAACTAGTGTGGTACTTTGTGTTGATCATGGTGCTTCTTGTACTTAGCATTGGATTTATGCAAAATCCCCTGGACCTATTGGCGGATGTGTTGAATCTGCTCAATGAATATGGTGGCTTTGCCGATCGCAGACTGATCATGGAGAGATTTTTTCTGTGTGCTAGCAAGAGGAAGTGCAACATCAATGGGTCCCAAGGGTTGGAATCCGAGACCTAGATGAAATGGGCTATGGCCAGTGGAGCTATGGAGAGATCTGGTGTAACTGTGTTGAACATAGAGGATACTCTCATCCCATGTATGTGGATGCTTAGAATTGTACATGCGCAGGATGTGCACAATCTCTGATTGATGACCTCTGTTTTGTCGTCAGTTTGGGGGTGGAAAGTAATGGATTTTGTGAGCTTGGTGTCCAATAGATACCGGAGACTCAAAAAAAATGTGTTGAGGAACCTGTTGTCCCAGTCAAAGATGATGGTCTATGGTATCCCAAAGTGGACCCACACTCATTCGAAGAAGAGCTTGGTAGCATAAGTCATTGTGGAATTCTTCTTGCAGTTTGTGAGGATGGCCATCTTCAAAATCCGATCAACGACCATAAATATGTCGTCATTTGCTTGCTTGGTGGACGACAATCCAGACATGTAATCCATTGAGATGGATTCCCAAGGCTTCTCAAGAATAGGAAGAGGGGTGTATAAGCCTTACTTCTTGACGACTAGCTTGGCAATTGCACAGGAAGTGAAAGATCCGATATACTTGTTAATGTCATGTCGAAGTTTTGGCCAATAAAAATGTTTCTAAAGAACGACCACAACTTTTTCCATGCCAAAATGTCTTGCCACCCGACTGTAGTGGGATTCCCAAATCATGTTTTCACGCTCGCTTATAGGAACACAGATATGGCCTAGGTGGCATAAGAGTTTATCCTGAATGTGAAAATCGGTGACAATTTCACATGTACCCAGGAGCTTATAGGTGGTGGAAAAGTCTGGATCTTGCTAATAAAGTTGGGGCCACTCAGATGCTTCATGTCCACATGAATGGAGCACATTGGTGAGTTCATCCATAGGAGGCCAACAGAAGAAATCAATGACATGATTGGAGATACATGTCTTATACTTGATGTTCAGATGGAACTGCTACAGGTAGGTGGACCACTTCTGATGGCAGTCATTCTGCAACTTCCCCTATGTTTGTATGAACTGCATAGGCTTGTGATCAGTGTGTATGATCGTCTCTTTTCCCATAATGTGATGTTTCCATTGACGACAGAATTGTACAATGGAATACATTTCCTTTTCATAGGTGGGGTATTTTCGGACAATATCGGAGACTATCTCACTATGGTATACCACCGGATGCCCATGTTGAGTGAGAACTGTGCCCACAACATAGTCAAATGCATCAGTCTCAATCTCAAATGGTTGTTGCAGATTGGGCAAGGAGAGTATTGGAGTTGAGCATAAGCGATGATTCAGATCATCAAATTCTCATTTTTTCTCCTTCCCCCACACAAACTTGGCCCTACCACTTTCCTTGGTCACATGGCTGAGGGCCCATGCAATATGGGAGAATCCCAACACGAACCGTCGGTAGAAGTTGGCTAGTCTTGAGAATCTCTAAAGCTCGGTCAGTGTGGCTGAGGCTGGCCAGTCATGGATGAATTGAATATTAGCTGGATCAACATGTATCCCATTCTCATCAACAATGTATCCCAAGTATTGGACCCTGTTCATGCCAAAAGAGCATTTTTCCAAGTTGGAATATAGCTTGTGTTGTCGCAGAGTGCTCAAAACCTATTGAATATGTTGCATGTGATCCTCCCATGTTCTATTGAAGATGAGGATGTCATCCAAATATACCACCACAAAGGAGTTGGTGAAGGGTCTCAATACATCATCCATCAACCTCATGAAAGTGGTTGGTGCATTTGTTAAGCCAAAGGGCATGACTAGCCATTCAAAGAGACCTTCTTTAGATTTGAAGGTTGTCTTCCATGCATCAGTTGGTTCGATGGGAACCTGGTGGTAGCTAGATTTTAGTTCAATCTTGCTAAAGAAATTTTACCCCTTGAGTTGGTCAAGAAGGTCATCAATCCTGGGAATGGGGTACCGGTTCCTGAATGTGATTTTATTTAAGGCTTTGTAATCAATGCAGATTCGCCACGTCTCGTCCTTTTTCTGCACCAGTACAATCAGACTTTCGCAAGGAGACGAGTTGGTTCTGATGTGCCCCTTTTGAAGAAGCTCTTGGATATGTCACCTAATTTCATCATTTTCCATCAGCGAGTGATGATAGACTGGTCCATTAGGTAGAGGTGTGTCGGGGGTCAGATCAATTGGATGATTAACTTAGCAGCATGTCGGTACCCCTATAGGTGAGGAGAATATGTCTTTGTATTCTTCCACGATCTCATCCACTTGCTTCTGCTACAAAGAGAGACTATGTGTAGAGGCCACATATGTGGCAGCGACCTTATGCTTACTATGATCACATATCACAAAGAAGATGAACTTCCCGGTTTGTGAGATGACCTTACTGCATTTCTTAGCATAGATTAAAGAAATAGCAGTAGGTGATGCTACCTCTGGTATCATCTACAATTGTCTACCCAAATTAATAATAACACTACGGGGTCTAGACCCATACACAACACGACACTTCCACAAATATGGTTGTCCTAAAATAACATCAAAAACTTCAAGGGGATAAATATCACACAGTACCTCATCTTTGAAAGGCTTGATGTCGTAGGGGAGATGACATTGTTGGCTGAAGCCAGCCGATGGTGTAGGGTTGTGGGTGCGGTTTCATTGGCAGGTCCAGCTGCTTGACAAACTCTGCTGAAATCAGGTTCTTCTGATTCCCGCTATCGACAATGAAATGAAGCAGAGCCCCCTTTACCCACATCTGCGAGTGAAAGAGGCATTCTCCTTCCTCTTGTTCTTCTGGTTCGCTTGGTCAGACTTTGGTAGTAGTGACAGTGGCATTGAGTTCAACATCAATAATCCTCTTCCCTCCTTCAAGATTTTATTTGGAATCGGAATCAACTTCTAACTCAGAATCCTTTAGTTCGGCCATGAGTGACTGCTTGGAGCAACATTCTTTGGTGTTGTGCCAAGGGATTTTATGGTACTCACACCATTTTCCCATGTCCTTCTTCGTCTTCTCATTTCCCTTCTTGTGTTGTGGCTTGGACTAGTTGTCCTGAGGGTGACTATCTTGATTGGTCCCTTGATGTGTGGGTTGGGGACGCCTTTGCCCTGCTTTGGCTGTGAGAGGTTTGTAGATCCAAACTCTCACCTTTTCTGCTTAAATTTTTGCTCGATCTTGACCGCGTATATATAAGTCATTCCCAATGAGGAAATGTCTAGAAACTCCATTTCTATTTGAATGTATCTATGCAAACAACCATGGTATTTGAGCACTAGATGACACTCAGAGTCTTTGATACCCAATTTGGTGTGCAGGGTATGGAAAATATTGGTGAAATCTATTAATGCCTGGTCCCTTTCTTGACGTAGGGTGTTCCATCTAGTGTATTGGTCCTCATTGCTTCCAACAGGGTAGTATTGTTCTTTGATGGTGTCCCAGAAGTAATCCCATGTAGGGGCCACTAAAAACATTGCAAATTACTCTACTGCCCTTTGCTTAGAGTAAGTATCCCACTAGTCTTTAACATGGGGAATGGCCTTGAGGAGTGCAAAAGTGATATTTTCCCTATCGAAAAAATTGTGGACTGGAAAATACCCTTCGAGCAAATTCAACCATTTATCTACATCATCCGCATCTATCAGTCCTTCAAATAATGGAATATCAAAATTTACGTATACTTTGAAGGGGGTTGCATGGTCGCTTGATGAATATGCTTCTCTTGTGGGAATCTGTCAAATGATCTGTGTGAAGTTGTCCATCATTTCATTCCTTTGTCCCACGAAGGCTTCCTCGAGCAACATTTTAATAGGATATCCTACTCCATCATCTTTCTTTTCGTCCCCCATGGGTTTTCGTCGAGATTGGCATGACCGATCTTGCAATGGATCGATTGGTTCAAGTCCCAAATTCTTGTACCCAGATCTTTTCGGGGACATGCACGAAGAAAATAAATGAAGAGTAGACCACTCTGATACCACTAATACGGATTTAGGAGAAGAACGAATTGATTAACATATTGAATACAATAAAAACAGAGATATGAAGAATAAAACAGATATCCATGGAACAATATCTTCTATTGAATAATGAAATAAGTTGAAACTGTAAAACTACAGAACTAAAAACACTTGCTCGAATGGTGGTAGCTATCTCTGAGAAGAGATGTGGCTGATATGAGCATTCGTTGAGAAGAATGGATTATAATGAGGCTCCAGAGGCCTTTTTGATATTACTCATGAATTCCAAAACCCTAGACATCCAAAAACCTAACCCTAGAAGGTGAAACAACAAAAGCCATGAGGGCCCCTATGGGTAAGTTGGTGTAAGTTGGTACCTCAACTTCCCAAGGTTGTAACTTTTGCATACAACCTCTGTTTTAGGCGTGTGATGGCCCATTGGAAAGGTATTTCAAATAACTACACATTATGTTGTCAAAATATGACTTTGTTTATAGTTTGTCTATGGCGAGCCAAAAAAGAAACGTTTAGGGCACTAGAACGATCATGGAAGCACATCAAGATGTGCTGACATGAAAACATACAAAATAAGCCAGTTGGATTAGGTGATAAGCCACCAGTATCCACCTGGAGGATGTATGGGGCTTCAAACAACCCCAAAAGTGTAGAACCCACAATTACAAAGGAGTACAGAAGAACGTGATGAACAAAAACGGACAAGAGGAGCCAGTTGGAATAGGTGGGTGGCCACCAATATCCACCTGGATCGTTGAGTGAGGTGGTATCCTTGAGCAAGGTGTCACCTCCTCATTCCCTCTTCCTTGCAAGTCGCACAAAAACCTTTCCACCTTCCCACTCCTTCCTCACAAGTGGTTTTCCCTCCTTCTCCAAGTGGTGTCCCCTCCCCCTCTTGGCTTCTTGAGTCTTGGTTATAAATAAGAGCAATCCCTCTCATTACAAGCCAGTTGGAGCTAGTGAAGGATTGCATTTGTAAACTATTGTATCATCATTGTGAATTAGAATAAAAGGCTTTGGAGGCTACATTCTTGTGTCAATTTTGTGTGTGGAGCATCTATGTCATCTACTCATTTGTGAGGTAAATTTGCAATTTTTCTTTTCTTGTTTCAATTGTTAGTAATTGGCATTCTAGTGGAGCTATCTCCAAGTAGGATAATATTAGAAAAGCTAGCTTGCTTAATAATCTTATTGCTTATGTACATCTGAAAATTTTATAATACATATCCATTTTTCTTAATGTTTATGTTTCTATGAAGCATTCTATGTAGATAGCACCGTTCTACTAATTTGTGTTGGCAATAGATCTATAAGGGTTGCAAGTTCTCACACTTGAAGAGGAGATTGGTCTTGCTTGCACTAATCTTTGTCTTCAAGATCTAAAAAGGACATAATCCATCTTTGATCCATCAACAAGACTCCGTTGCCCAAGATTCCAAGAAGATCAAAGCATTCCTTTCCTCTCTTTATCACTCTATAAAATTTATGTTTTGGTTACTCATTTCAAGCACATGTAAATTAAAGGTTAAAGGTTGAATACATTCAATACTTTGTATGTTTTAAGAGCAAGTAGATTAGATTACAAATTTTATTTATAAATCTAGCTTGCTAGTGGCTATCTTGGTTTTATTTTAAAGAAAATTTCTTAAAGGAAAAAGACAGTTTCTTTCTCTAAGATCTTAATTAACTTATTTGGCAATTTAGTGCTTGCATTTTTCTGGCCTAAAACAACAGCAAATAATCCTAAGAAAGCAAGCTTTCTAGCTTGATTCCTTGTTTCCATTTTGCAATTTTTTAATAAAATTTTGGGCTTTATTACTAACATCCCAAGACACCTTTAAAGTGTTTTGGGGAATATTATATCTTGGTTTGCTTGTTGTTTTTTGCAGTTATGTGCATAAACAAAGGGATACGTTGTCCAAATATTCAAGATTTGAAGCTTCCAAGACTCCCAAAGTTACCTTATATATTTGGAAAACATTGTAAAAGTTTATTTTTTCATTTTAGATTCATTTATAAGGATCTTTATATCTATTTAAAGTGATCCAAACTCTCTTCAAGAGACTATTGCAACCGATGTAATAAAATCAATAGGCCAAAGGAGGCCTCACTTTTCATTTCCCCCTGGGGGGTTGGTGTTGTGTTTTTGTACTACTTTTCTTTCTAGCTTGCTTTCATTTTTTCCTTTGATATAAGTTTCAAAACAAACTCACATCAACAATAAGGTTAAGATAAATCACAATCTAGCTTAGTTTTCCCTTTTGCAAAGTAGAGAACTAATTCCTAGATTAGACTTTATTTTTATGCAATTTCAAAGTCGGCAATAAATTGTCTCCCCATCTCCTCTCAAGAACTGGTCAATGAAGACTAGTAATTAGAAAACGTTGCATTTCAACATTTTTATTTCTTACTTAAAATAAACAACTCCCCTCAGCTCCTAGTGTTGTTCTTGACCCTTCTAATTGTGAGCTTGTCTCGATCTTCTGGGAGTAAGTTTCATACACACTGGGCTGGTCAGTGGTGATATATTAATAGGGAAATCCTTAAGAAACTTTGCTTGAGTGGAAACATAAGAGATTTTGTGTAAGATATCTGGCGGGAACTTTGAGATCTAGGTTCTCCCTCTCGGATCTCCCACATTTTCTTGGGCTTGTGTGCAAAATCGGAAGGACCTCCCTATTGGATATTCGGCAAGATCAACCTCAAATTTAGGGATGTTCTCTAAAGGGCCAAACCTAGATTAGTTCAAACACTTTACTTGCATGCAAATAAAATTTACCTCATTAACCTACTATCAATAAATCTAATAAAATACTCGATCTACACTGCCCACGATACTTTTAAGGCACTCGTCTCACTTTTACATTTACACAAATCCCTTTGCTTCAAGCATTTTACTTTCATTCATTTACTTTGAAGCAATTTATTAATTTACTTGCATTTATTTTTATCACAAGTATCCTTTTATGCAAGTACATCTTATGTATCTTATGGTTGTTGATTGATGTATGCTTTAGAATAGATTTACATCATATGTTGGTTAATGCAATAAACTCCTAGAATACTAGTTACCTAGATTCATTTTAAGCCTTAGATTATTTTATTAAGGACTACCACCCTTGGATTCGCTAGGAGTTGGCCTAGATGGAGGAGTTGAGGATTAAGTGATGACACCTTAACTCTAACTTGCCTCGAAGGACACACCAAGTGGATTGAATATTTATTCCACGTTTCCCAGGTGTGTATAAAGGCAACAACATTTGTGTTCGACAACACAGGTATTCCAACAGAGGACGAACACCTTCAGTAACCACTCACATAACCAGATCAAAGATCAACACACCGATGTTTTCACGTGGTAAAACCCCTACGG
>JZKD02S1674809.1:1973955-1994464 GCA_000966675.3 Picea glauca
GATTTCCTAACTACAAATGCATACTAATGCATACTAAAGAAACACACGTTTACCTAACGACATATTAGACCAAGTAGATCTTAACTAACTCCTAAGTGTCTAAATATCCTAACAATTTTTGGCGTCATTGCCGGGGATAAATATTTATATTCCTCGAATATGACCTTGTTTCATTTTTGTATTTTACTTAGTTTTTTATGCGTGTTGTTTATCATAATTAGACTCGATCATCTGGCGACTCCACTAAATTCCAATCTCACTAAGTATTCTACAAGAAGGAATTCAAAAGGCCTAGTTAACTTCATTCCTAAACATGAACAGGTTTATACAAGGAGGTTAGCCAAAGCCTCTTCTCGTAGAATCCTTAGTCATTTAGGATTCAATTCCATTTCTGATATTCACTTGTTTTTTGTTAATAATAATATTAATTTAGACATGACAATTTATGATCCTTGTGATTTTTCAAATATTAATAATTATTCTCATGCAATTCGTGAAAAAACAATAGAAAAATTTCCTAGCTTTCAAGGAAATAGTGTTATTACTACTAAATTGCATGTCAAATCCTTTATGAGATGCATAAATAAATGGTGTGTTGCACATGACCATGAAGATGTAAAAATGAAGTTGTTTGTTTTATCCTTAGAAGATGATGCTTCATAATGGTACGAAGACATTCCAAACAACAAATTCAAGACTTTGAAAGATCTCCTAGATGACTTCACTGAGAAATGGGGGGAGAAAAAAGATCATCGTCACCTGTTGGCTGCCCTCAACACAATAAGGAAGAATGAGAATGAAACTATGGATGAATTTAACAAGAAATTCAATGAATTAGTTTCAATATTTCATATAGGCATCAAGCCTCCAGATAATTCTATCTTGATCTACTACATTGAGGCATTTGGTGTGGAAATGAGGTATCAACTAAGAGATAAGGAACCCACCAACCTAAAAATATCTCAAGAAACAACTAACAAAATTGATAAGAACATGCAAGCGTCAGGAAAGTCAAATCTTTCGAGGTTCACCAGAGGTATTTCTTTCAGACAATCAAATTCTAAAGAAAAGGCAACAGTTCCTGATAATAAAGATCTGTCTTATGACCCTTTAAAGGCCATTACATAGATGGTTAAAAGAATGGAGGAAACTCATGCTACTCAACTTAGTGCTTTGCAAAATAGATTGATAGCTATGGAGAGGTCCCAGTCCCAAAATAACAGATTCCAACTCAGGCCTAACAATGAAAGATGGAAAAATAAAGGTCCTCCTCAAGAACAAAGGCCACCTAATCAATTGGAATCCAATAATGTGGTAAATAAATAAATAAATACCAACCTTTTGTAGAGTATGTGAATACTTTCATGAAGAGTCTACCTGCCCAGTGTTTTTTCAAATAAATGACTAAGGCCTTCCTCCAACAAACAATTTTGTGGGACAATCAAGAAACTCTAATCACATAAACAAATTTCGTGAAGCTAACCCCTTATAAATGGATTATTGGGTCCAAATTAAAGAAATAAGTGAGAAAGCCAATGAGGTGGTTGAAGAGTATGATAATGTTACAAAGTTGTATGGACACAAGCCCACAAATGAGCAAATTTGGGAAATGGCCAGACATAAAGGAATAGTCTACCAAACAAAAGGGAAGGATGGTGCAAACAAGTCTCAAGCGAACTTTCCAAAGGTAACTAATCCTCCTCCAATTACTGATCTAGTTGTTGATTTAGGTAATTGGATTTCAAATGAAAAAAATTTGGTTCCAATGTCAGATATTTTGAAAATTCCTTCACAAAAGGAAAAAATCCTTAAAGCAATAAATGTTCCAAATGATAAAGTGGTTGTGAAAAGTCAAGAAAAAGAAAAGGAACATCATGAAGATCCTCTAGTTGTTTTGACTAGCAAAGATAGAACCAAAGAATAAAATCCTCCCTTCTTTGTGTCCTTAGAAATAAATGATCAATGGTTGCATAATTGTATGAATGATTTTGGAGCTTCATCCAACATTATTACCAAGGGGATCATGCAAATATTGGGCCTTAAATTTACAATTCTTTATCACAATGTGTGTGCCATGGATTTCAGGGAAATTGAAACTCATGGGATTATCATAGATTTTCCAGTTAAGCTAGCTTTTCACCCAGATTTTGCTTTCAAAGTGAATGTTCTTGTAATTGATGTGTCAGATGTTTGGGGTATTCTTATCTCTAGGAAATGGGGAGCTCAAATGGGAGGTTACCTAAATATGGATCTTACCTTTGCAACTATCCCCTACCCTCCTCCATCAACTGAGAATTTCAGGCTCTTTAGAGAAATAGAAAGAAAGAATCAAATTGAAGATCCTAAAGAGCCATTCAATGAGTTCTTATGCCAAATGTCTAACCTAGGTAATTTCTCAATATGTTCAAACTTCCTAGCACCAGCTGAAGAAAAATTTAAGGATGAAAAGAAAATTAATAAAGCCTGGAAGATGAACTTTGATGGTGCACATTCAAGATAAGGAAAAGGGGCAGGAATTGTTCTAGTTTCACTAACAGGAAAGTCATACAATTTTACATTTAGATTAGTGTTTTATGCAACAAATAATGTGGTTGAGTATGAGGCACTTCTAATTGGTCTGGAAATTGCTAAAGATATGGGGATCAAAATATTAAATATTAAAGGTGATTCATATTTGGTCATCCTCCGGGTAAAAAATAAGTATGCATGCAAAAGTGATAGATTGAAAAAATACAGAAATGCAATATGGGGTACTATAGAATTGTTTGATGCTATAGATCTCATTTAAATCCCTAGGGATCAAAACAGTTTAGCTGACAGTTTGGCAGTAGCAGCTTCAACCCTCCATCCTTCAGAAGATCTAATAAAAGGAAAAGGAAAGTTGGAAATAATATTTATACCTTTAGTTCCAGATAATGCTAATCACTAGCAAGTTTTCAGAGATGATAAGAAAATATTAATATTCATCCATAATGTTCAGGAATTCTTTGGTTTCAATGTCAGTTACAAAGAAGAAGGAACATATTATATTGAGGAAGATGACCCAATAAAAATTCCAATCCCTAAAGGAATAACTTCTTTAGAAAATATCTTTGACATGCATAAAAAGAAAAAAGAAGTAATAAAGCCTGACAGTTACATAGAAGTAAACATTGGGACAGAGGAAGTCCCAAGGCTTATAAAAATCGGAAAGGGTACTTCTGAAAAAAATAAATAAATAAATAAATAAATAAAAATGATAAGTTGTGTCCATGAGTATAGGGATGTATTTTCATTCACATATGATGAACCCAAAGCCTATAAAGATGATGTGGTTCAACATGTTAGCACTCTGTAAATTTGTTCGACTGATAAAAAAATCGATAGAGGTAACCTACAAACCAACTTTAGAGTTGGGTACTAGCATGCTCATCTCAGAGAGGGCTCTCTCCTGTCACTTGGTATTTATTTTTCAATCAATGGCTAGGTTTTGTTGTTTTGGGGGTTTTTTTATAATTTTGTTGGCAAGTAAGGGGAGGGACACTTAGGGATATGGAGTCAAACTTCTAAAAAAAAATGGAAGCATTGACTAGTCTGTAGAACTCTCCAGAGGATAAAGGCTAAATGAGGTGATAAATCTGAGTTATAATTTATAAATTTGTAGAGTGTAGGAAGAAAAGAAAACATATAATTATCAGAGCATTAAATAAATGAGTTATGAATTAGTTAGGAAGAACTTAACACAGTTTCAATTGCTTCAGCCAAGAGCATCACAAGATGAATTTTGGGCCTTTCAATATCCAATTTAAACAAAAGACAGTGGAAATGAAATCAGAAATACAGGAAATACATACAAAGAGAGGAGACAAAACTCAGATCACCACCATTAGAATCTTTTCATGGAAACTTCAAGACTTATGCATGTGTATTCAATTCAGCTTCAGAAAATTACATTCAAGTTACGAATAGCTAAATCATTCCCTTTCACTTCTGCCAACACTAATACATTTGGAACTCCTAATATTTATACAAGTCAAGTTCCTTCGGTTTGAAACTGATTACAATGATAAAAATAAAACGTTTTAGTTTCTGAAATTGATTACAATAATTAAAAAATGACAGTTTTGGTTTGAAACCAATTACAATAATGAGAAAGAAAACGTTTGGTGATTCGTATTCTGACTCCTCTCATGCTTCAGTTTATTTATTTTCCATTTGTTATGCTCTTGTATTCTACGTGGTCTTCCATCTTCAGTGACACATGGACGTCATTTACTAGACCTTGGAAATCTGCACTTTGTCTTACTCAGTCATATTGTCTCCTTCCATTGCAAGTGAGAAGGGATATCATAATCCATCATTTATTTGATCAAGATCTCCAGATCAATGCAGGAGGCATATATCCTGACTCGTAGTCCAATTTTGACTGCTTTGAACTGATTCAGAATCTCAAAATCTATAATAATATGTTCAACCAGGGTTGCTCCTTTCAGATTTTCCTCCAGGGTTTCAAACTTGGAGTGATACATTCTGCATTGAGTGAGGTGAGCGTTGTATTCTTCATGATCGTATAATTTTCATTTTCCATCCCAAAATGGTTGGAAGCCTTTAATAAACAATTCTTCAAACATATCCTTGAACTCTTGCACACTTTGCTCCATCTGTGTTGCCTTGGTTTGGATTGATTTCAATAGGTTATGTTTAGCAATAACCCTCTTGGCCCAGATAATCAATGTAGTTATGTCTTTAACTCTAATAGTCTGAAGTTCTGCAGTAGGAATGGATTTGAGTAGATTTATGGCATTTTGCATCCATTATGATGGATTCTTTGTTAAAGTCTCATTCACAAAAATGCACCTGCTCCTGACTGTGATGGCTATGTTGTCTTTATCATTGATGAAATTTAAATACACTCTTGACTTGGAAGATTCAACAGCTATAGAGTCCCAGATGATGTGCTTGGCTCCCTACAACATGCCTTTGCCTCTTAATATCATCTTAAGCTTATCTATCCTTTCCTGCAAGGCTCCATTCTCCTTTTGAAATTGAGCCAATTTTTCATCCTTTGCTTCCATCTCTTGCTTCAATTTCTCTATGATCCCTTTTAGCCCTTTGATTTCTCCTTCTTTTAGGAAAACTTGTGACATAGCCTAGACAAGTCCTTCGGTGTTTGGCCCAACTTCTACAGCAGGAGGTATGAATACAACCCTATTTATCAATTTTGTCTGATCTTGTGACCATCTCACCTTTTCTTGTTCTAGTTGCAATGCCCTAGCCTTGTATTCCAATGCCTCTTGACGAAGTGTTTCATTTTTTTTATTGGATAAATAAGTAAATGCAGACATAAACTAATCTCCCTAGACCCACATAGATATAGAACAAAACAAGACAGGACTTGGTGCTTTCCCTAAGCTTTAATCATTGAATTTACTACCAAAGAATGGGTAAGTGACATACCTTTAAATATTGCTTCCTTATGTCTTTGTTGTTCTTGTTTTGCTCTAGCGCTCTTGTGAGATTGATCCTGCAGTGAGACACAAACCAACCAAAGTGAAAGCAGTATAGTATATTCAATGACAACCTATGCATATGATCAAGGAGTTATGCAATAAAATAAAGATTATTCTATGGGAAAGAAACATGCCACTATATTATATTAAATAATAGGAAGAGATATTACAACCGGATGCCTTGATGTTGTAAGGTACCTTCCAACGATTCCTTGCTTCCCACACACTTTTGATCCAAGGATTCTGAGATCAACAATCTATCTTGACAAAGTAATGCTAAAAATCCAAATCCAAGCTACAAAACTCAATAACTCAACCAAGCTAACTTTCTCCATGAAAGCTCCTCTCCTTTTATAGGTTGAAGAGGATAAGGTGAGGAGGTTAGGATGATCCCACTAAATCATGAAAGTGAGTAAGATCAAAACCGTTCGGAGGCCACCTCACCATAGAAGCTTCTCCTTCTAGAAGCATCGAGAAGATGCTCATTTTTCCCACGCACAAGAATTTTTGCACCCTAGCTATAGTGCAGCCTGTGGAAACCAGGAATTTCCTCACCCTGGCTATAGTGCAACTTGTGGAAACCAAGAATTCCTCACCCTGGCTATAGTGCAGTATGTGGAAACCAGGCATTTCCGCACCCTAGCTATATAGCAGCCTACGAAAATCCTCTTTAATTGGGTTTTTACAAAAGAAAATACAACTTCTTCTCTCAAGAAAAGTTCTTCTCCCTTCTTTCTTTAGGAATTCGGGCCACTAGCCCTTCTGAAGGTAACAGATAGGTTTACATCATTAATAGTCATAAGGGTGATGAAAATAATGTGTAACAGAGAGCCCCCCAAAGTATGAAGTTAGAGCAGAGTGATAGCTGAAATACTGTATCGAGTGTGTGTAGGGAACAAGAAACACGTCGGTCGGAAACCTGCCAACAAACAAGGAAATAGAGTACAATAATATATCATCAATGAGGTAGGCATTCCCATACGCAGAATACAAATGACTCAAAGTATAAATGTCGACATGCAAAGATCCATGTCAAGTAATGCAGGTCATGGCCACCAAACATACACTGTGGATCCATGCCAATATGACTCAAATCTGGACATAGCCACCAAAAACACATTGTGTATCTATGTGTTAAAGATTCAAATTTGAACATAGCCATGAGACATACACTGTGGATCTATGCACCAGTACAATCTGACTATACTCCAACACAACCTAAATCTATAAGAAAATATCCAGGGTCTTCATTTCCACCACTCTATAGTACGAATCTAACCATGCGAATACATGTGTTGAAGTTGAACATGGTAGAAACCACTTGATTACCAGTCATTAGTGTATACCGTTAATTTCAATGACTCCCAAGGTACACTAGTACAATCCAATGAATGTGAATTTGTGAGCTAAAGTTGAACACTCGACGGAATCTCTCGATCAGGGGTCAATAATGAAAACCCACTATCAAAAGCGAGGAAACCTACCATTGAGGCATGCAAGTTCCAAGGTACCAATTTGTTTCTAAGTATAATTCCTGGATAATGAGTTGAAGTCGACAGGAAAAGACTCATCACAGGAGGGCCTTAATGTATCCCCCATCAATGACACGAAACGGGTAACAATATTTGAAGTAGACCAGAGTAACAAATGGTTTAGGAATGAATCAGGGATGGCCGATGCAATAGAAGGATTAAGGACTACATAAATGGTAGTCGCAATAGAAGGATTTCCGGGTTGAACTTCTCTTTGAACATATTGACAACACGACAACTGTCTTGGAAACACTGACTCAACAACAGGGATCACAGACCAATTTGTAATCTTATAAAGGAGTATGATCAAGAGACAAGCGGATTTTCCAACCTAGACACAAGGTGAATGAAAGGGTGTCATGTTCAAAGGCGACTCTTCCATAGAATACAAGTTTAGATACATTCCTTTCCCAATTTTCCCCCCACCATTTCTGGCGAGTACCTCTTTATTTTTACACAAGCTTGAGGAGGATAACATATGCTTGTAATGTAAGTTCATCCTTCAGATGAGTCCTTTAGAGTATGTTTAACGAACACTAAGAAGGAGTGGTTCAGTCCCATGTGGGTCTTTTGATGTTTGTTTAACGAGTCCAAAGATAGAAAACTTGGGAGTTTTTTATGTTTATAGAGTTTGAAAAACACTTAAAGAGAACTCTCTCAGTTCCTTTTTTGTAAAGTAGTCCGATGAGACCAAAAAAGAGATAAACTATCGCTCAACAGACGTTTTCTTCAAATACTTTAACGAGCATGAAAAGAACAAGATCACTCGGCAATATTTTCATATTTAGAGAGTCTGAAAAGAGCTTAAAGGGAACTCCAGGGGGTTCCTTTTTCGTATATCCTTTACAAGTCCGACAAAGTAATAAAATTATGCTCGGTCACATTCTCATGTATTTACAAGCATGAGGAAGAACAAAGACTAATCTTGGTAACTTATTCTCATGTATTTACAAGCATGAGGAAGAACAAAGACTAATCTTGGTAACTTATTCTCATGTATTTACGAGCATGAGAAAGAACAAAGACTAAGCTCAGGATTGTTTTCATTTTTACGCAAGCTTTAAAGAAAAATAAAACTATGCTTGGGATAGATTTTATTTTTTACACAAGCTTAAAAATTAAACAAAACTATGCTTGGACCTGGTTTCATTTTAACACAAGCTTGGACCAGAGGAAACTATGCTTGAGGTAGGTGGTTTCATTTTTACACAAGCTTGAACCATAGAAAACTATGCTTGGACTTCCCAACGCATAACACAGGGATGGTTGGTACTTAGCCCCCAACTTAAGAAACTAGCGGCTCTACTTCAGCATGAAGTCTAGAGGCTGAAAGTATTTCCCCCCAAGCTTTGTTTCATCCAACGGCACAGGTGGATGAACTGAAACTTCAAATTCTAAACGAAGGACATGACTCAAAAAGAGAGGGGGAAAACTATTTCATTTTTTAACGAGCTTGACACAGGAGAAGAACTATGCTCGTGACTCTAGGTATAATCCCCAGACCACTGTTTCATTTTTTAACGAGCTTGACATGAAAACAGGAACTATGCTCATAACCTCTGTTTCATTTTTTAACAAGGTTTCAACATAGACGCAAAAAACTATCCTCATAACTAGTTTCATTTTTTAACGAGCTTGAAATTAGGAAACAATCCTCAAAGCTGGTTTCATTTTTTAACGAGCTTGAAAACAGAAAATCATGCTCGAGGCTCTTCTTGATCATCGCTTCCAAGAGGACAATGCTCTGGAAGGACACCATGTCAAGGGACAAAACTCGGTCATGGATTCCAAGAGATCTTCATTTGACAGAAGAAACACACTATGGAAGGAGCACATGTCGAGGGTCGCGAGAGGGGTAAGGAGGTCAAGCTCCAATAGCCCTACCGAAGAGGTCACCATGTCAACTACCGGATCCAATTCATTGTCATTGGCAATGGAAGGCATGGGAGACAACGCCACATAATTTACATGTGGCAGAGGTGATACCGTCTGCATATAAGAACCATGTAGGGGGGTCATTGAGGTCAAGTCAAAACCAAAAAATGAAAGTTGATCAATGGTCACAATTATTCCATCATGCGGGAAAGATATCACACGAAAAAGAGTGGACATGATAGCTTTCATGGAATAGACATAATCTCACCCAAGGAGTAAAGAAAAATCCAAAGGATCTTGGACTACCATGACATCAATAAAGACAGTTTTCCCTTCCAAAGTTATAGGAAACTAAGGAAGGGTCCCTAAAGGTTGACTGGTTCTTTTGTTAAAAGTTAACAAATTCTACGTAATCGACACAAGCTGAGGACAACCCAAAGATTGACAAGTGAGAGAGGACAAAATACTAACGGATGCACCTTCATCTATCAGTGTCTAAGCAACGTCCCAACCACAAACCTGTACTATAATCTACAAAGGAATGTGAGAGGGAAGACAAGGTCTAGTTAGCACACCCCAATTAAAAAGGATGGTCTCATTACTTGGAGGGGGTTCCAGGGGATAAGGAGGAATACCCTCGAGCATGGTAGATTCTGTATCAACAAGAAAAACATGAGAAGTATTGGGTTTACCCTTGAGCGAGAGAGTAGGATCGACCGATGATGAGATCAGATTGACCAATTGGGTTGCATTCTCCAATGGGAGAATGGGGTTGACGGGTGGAAATAGATCAACTGCTTGGGTTTCACTCTCTAACAGGAGAGTGGGATAGACCGAGGATGCGATTGGATCAACCACTTGGTTTGCACTCTCTAACAGGAGAGTGGGATCGACCAAGGATGGGATCGGATTGACCACTTTGTCAATTGGTTCAGCTAAGGACGTGACCGGATTGACTACATGATTAACCATATTGATCTATGAAGGGGACAGATTGATCGTTCCATCAACTACATGTGGGTCGAGAGTAAGCTTGTGATAAGCAGCTAGAAGTTGAGGATGGGAAACAGTAATGTCTTCCAGGAATTTCGAGGCTTCATCCATACAAGGGAAAAGGTGAGTTAGATGAATCCTTTTGCATAACATGCATGGGAACTTGACTCTACTTTTCTTCTTCCCAACAGTATTTTGACTAGTTGATGGGAGGTCATCAACATGTTCATCGGAGGCTAACAACATGGGTTGGCGAGGGTGTGTAGACCATGCTTCTATAAACTTGGATAGACCAGGGCAATATTTAAGAATATGGCTACCCTTACAAATCCTGCAAGGGTACTTGGGCTTACGGGTTGTTTGGGTGATCTTGACATCATCAACATTCCCATCACGATTAACAATAATTGGTTTCTTTCCAACATGTTCGATAGTGGTTGGAAGAGTGGATCCTTGTTTATTTTTCTTCTTCTTATTCTTCCTTTTCTTATTCTTCTTATCCACCGAGTTACTAGCTTTAGAGATTTCACTCGATGAAGAAGATGAAACTGAATGAGACCTTACAGGTGAAGAAGGTGAAGAAGATTTTATTGGCTAAGGATCAAAATGAGGTTGATATTCTTGGGGGAAAATGCTTACAAATGAAGAACTAACTGCATTTGGGACTACCGGAGTGGAAAACAACCATACCGGTAGTCCAATTGTGAGACCTGGAAGGCTCAAAGTAGCGATGTGTGAAGGACCAATGTTTTTGTAAGAAGGAAAAACAAAAGGTTCCCCTGAAGCAGGGGTTCCTTCATTGGTCATTTCAGGAACTGACACCATCAAATAAAAATCCACTCTAGAGTCCACTAGGAAAAACAAACAGCACACGCTAAAAATCTAGTAAGCAAGCAAGAAAACAAAACCTTCTCAGAATGAACACACTAGTTGGTGATGAAATCCAATGTCGCGGGAACAATGTAAGAAAGGGTTGAGATAGAGTGGGTGGAAAATTTATGTTGAAGACATGCTTAACGGACTTGCACACTAGTGCAAGCTCCCACACATAAACATGGGTATACCCTCCAAGGAGCCTGAGTGAGTTTGGCCAACGTCGATTCCAAGTACCGTGAAGACTTTCCCATCCACAGTCACCTTGTGTAAAGAACCTAGAGAGATAGGCCACTAAGGTTACCAAATACAATAGTGATGCCTGGGGAAATAGTCGACAGTTTGATCCACACGCAAAGGTAGGGTATCTAGCCCGAAATCAACTTTAAAGGCTTCCAATCATCCTCGTGGGTATACCTTCAAGCAACCCCCATAATACACGCAATATCTACACCAAGAAAAACAGAGTAGGGTAAGTAACTTTGCCAGTCTCAATGCGACCTCGTGATTGGCCCTTGTGTTAGAAGGGCTTCTTAGGAAAAAATGTAGCAAGTGGATTTCACCATCCCTGACGCAAGATTCTATGTTTGTTTGCAGCTTTGGAAAGTTATCTTTCACACCTATTCCAAAGCCATACAACTAATCTAATGTAGGTTTGCTACCAAAAAATATAAAAAATGTCTAATCAATTTTTATAAGCGCTTTATTTTATGGTTGTTGTTACTCAAAAGGAAAATGGCATGGACAATATGGTGTTTTGACTGACTCGAAAGTTATGCAAAGAGATGAATATGCAATCTTTTCATTTCAATGAAAACTATGCTATGAGAAGGAGAAAAAATTTATCATTCCCATATGCACAATGTCCCAAAATTTTAAAACTCATCAATATCAATATCTTCAAGAAATGATACAAAGAGACTGTACACCAATATACTATTCATGCACCGCCCCCCCTGGCCATGAGGGGGAAAAATTTTCAGAATTTAAGACCAAAAAAAGCCAAGAATCATGCAATTTCGCTACTTCAAATGCAAGGATTCCCCCAATCTAATATAAAGAAAGAAATTAAAACTTTTTGTTTCAAAGATAGCTAAAAGTAATAGCAAATCGACATGAAACAAAGCAACCCAAACAATTTTCTCTTTTAACATGAACTATTCAATAAAAGAAAAATAAATTCTTTCACCAAACAATTCTAAAGAAAAGGCAGTGCTTTGTAACTAAAAGACACTCAAAGCAAGAGACTAAATCTTTCAAAAGCAAACAAATCAAAGATGGCTAAAAGTTTCAAAGCTATCAAGCAGACTGTAAAAAGATCATAATCAAACCCAAAAAATCACCACAAAACCAAATCCAAGGTCTGGGTAAGGAAAAAACCATCAAAAATCAAAATTTTCACAATTTTCGCAGGCTATAGACTAACACAATGCGGAAATCCCTGATTTCCGCAGGCCAGATATGGGTAGGGTGTGGAGTTTCCGCACTGGTCTAAACAGGTAGGGTGCAGAAATCCCAAGTCAATGCACTGTCCCTCAAAGCAGGGTGCGGATATCAAACAAAAATGGAGAAAATTAAAAAGTAAGAAGGTTTTTCCAGTGTGGTTTAATAGTCAGAGAGTCAAACTAGATTTCCCAGTAACTTAGAGAACAGAATCCAAGAAATCAAAGCAAGAAAGAAAGGAAAACTAGGAAAATAATTCATCCCCAGTGGAGTCGCCAATCTTGTTATTAGATAAATCGGTAAATGCGGACATAAACTAATCTCCCTAGACCCACCTAGATCTAGAACAAAACAAGACAGGACCTGGTGCTTTCCCTAAGCTTTAATCATCGAATTTACTACCAAAGAAGGGGTAAGTGACATACCTTTAAATATTGCTTCCTTATGTCTTTGTTATTCCTGTTTCGCTCCAACGCTCTTGTGAGACTAATCTTGCAGTGAGACACAAACCAACCAAAGTGAAAGAAATATAGTATATTCAATGACAACCTATGCATATGATCAAGGAGTTATGCAATAAAATAAATACTATTCTATGGGAAAGAAACATGCCACTGTATTATATTAAATAATAGGAAGAGAGATTACAATCGGATGCCTTGATGTCGTAAGGTCCCTTCCAACGATTCCTTGCTTCCCACACACTTATGATCCAAGGATTCTGAGATCAACAATCTATCTTGACAAAGTAATGCTCAAAAGCCAAATCCAAGCTACAAAACTCAATAACTCAACCAAGCTAACTTTCTCCATGAGAGCTCCTCTCCTTTTATAGGCTAAAGAGGATAAGGTGAAGAGGTTAGGATGATCCCACTAAATCATGAACGTGATTAAGATCCAAAACGTTCAGAGGCCACCTCACCATAGAAGCTTCTCCTTCTAGAAGCATCGAGAAGACGCTCGTTTTTCCCATGTACAGAAATTTTCACACCCTAGCTATAGTGTAGCCTGCGAAAACTAGGAATTTCCTCACCCTGGCTATAGTGCAGCCTGCGAAAACCAGGAATTTCCTCACCCTGGCTATAGTGCAGCCTGTGGAAACCAGGAATTTCCTCACCCTAGCTATAGTGCAGCCTGCGGAAACCAGGCATTTACGCACCCTAGCTATATAGCAGCCTGCGGAAATCCTCTTTAATAGGGTTTTTACAAAGGAAAATACAACTTCTTCTCTCAGAGAAATTTATTCTCCCTTCTTTCTTTAGGAATTCAGGCCACTGACCCTTCTAAAGGCAACATATAGGTTTACATCATTAACGGTCATAAGGGTGACGAAAATAATGTGTAACAATTTTCCTGTTCTATAGAAACCAATTATGTTGTTTGTGGATACTCTATGGTAGACATCTTCAATTTCTTCTTCAAGCTCTGAATCAATTTATCCTTTTCATCCAATGAGGGTTTCACCCCTTGAGGACCTTCAGATTCCAACCTCTTGACCTGGGTCTGCCAAGCTCTGCTAGATGCTTTTTCTTGCCTCAATTGCCCTTCCAATTTCATATCATAAGATGACAGCTTTGAATTCTTCAAGCTTAGACTCAGGTAATCAGAATACAACATATCATTGGTGTTCTTATGGAATTTGACCTTGTATGGAGCGTTGATGTTGTCATACCTTATCTTTATCTCAGATACTTTGTCTTCATCTACAACCGCAATATTAAAGGTCTTCTTTTCAACATCTCTTACTGTGAACATAGAAGATTTATGATGGGAAATATCTTCCACTTCATGGACTAAATCCCTCATGTCACCCAGAGCTATGTTTCCCTTCTCAACATACTTTTTTTCCAAATCTTCTTTAGATTGATAAGTTGCCTCATATGTTTTATCAAAGATGTGTTTCTTGCTGCTAAAGGTTCTTGAGTTTCCTTCACTCTGGAGTTTTCTTTCATTTTCAACCTCTACAGTGCTAATGCCACTTTCCACCATATCTAGATTTACTTTTTCTTTGGGCTATTCTTCCTCTAAATCCACTATATGTGGAGACTGTGTAATATTCATCTTCTTAGGAGCAGTTTGCTGCTCACTAGTGCCCCTGGCCTCTGAACTGCTTCTTTTGTTGTAAACACTCATCTTATGAATTTTTACCATCAGTTTTTGATGAGCTTGTTGTGTTTTACTTTGTTGCAGGGTTGCCTCCACTTGTTGTGTTTGATTTGGTTGCAATATTTCTTCCATATCAACACAGACTTATAGGTTTTCCAGCTTATCAAAACCATCAACATGTTCATTCTCATAAGGGGCATGTTTGTTCATCAATCTTCTCTTGGATATGATCTGGTGAGGATCATATATTCTTCCCTGTAGTTGTGCAAAACCAAACTCTTTGAGCTTTGCTTGAATATGAGATAAGCATGATCTAGTTTTGACAATGAAGGGACCAATGATGAAAGGGAACTTGAGGTTGGAGGCTTTGCGTGATTTCAGGAAATGCTATGTCTCAGATATAATTCGATGCCTGATGAATTCAAGGGAAAAGATTCTGGGGGTTAGAAAAATAGGCAATAGATAGGTGGATTCATGACAACCATAAACCTAGATTACTGTTGAGTGCATGAATAGTACCCAATCCCCCACTTTGTTTTATGGATTTGGTTGTAAATAGCTTGTAAGGTAGCTAGAGAGGTAGTGGGGGGGGGCAGAGGGCCCATAGTGATAATAGTGGAAGTCATTCAATGTAAGGTGGACTAGGTCCACTATATTATTAAATAAGGCCCACTATGGTAGTTAGATATAACAAATGGGTAAATAGATATAATAAATGTAAGAGGAATCTTCTAGAAGTGAACCTTCTAAGAAGTCCTCTTACATTTATTATATCTATTTACCCATTTATTATATCTAACTACCATAGTGGGCCTTATTTAATAATATAGTGGACCTATTCCACCTTACATTGAATGACTTCCACTATTATCACTATGGGCCCTCTGGGCCCCCCCCACTACCTCTCTAGCTACCTTACATAGCTCCTCATGTCATCCAGAACTCTAGGTAGGTTGGTGTTGAAAATCAAATTGTAAATCTTGGACATGACTTTGTTGATGAAGATGAGCAATGTAATCCTTTTACATTCAGTTGATACAAATGTTTCTTCAGGAAATTCTCTCTTATTTGTTTCCAGTAAAATATTCATCAAATATGTGTAATATCTGAAATGCCTTAGAGAGAGAAAATTCACTAGCTTCTTATGGATATTATCAGCTATGAATTTATCAAAACTGATACGGACTGATTGACCAAACTCTGACTTGAAAAAGACCAATAGGAAACTGAGAACGACTTCAACCACATGTTTGTCATTATCTATACCTAAGACTTGACTCAAAAGGGAACAGACCCATTGGATTTCAATAACCAGTATACTTACATTCATTGGAAAGGACAGACTCTCTGAAAAATGTTTCGGTCTGACAATTGTCTGTAAAAACAAATCTCGGACTTCTAACGAACATTCTTCGTATACTCTAATTAGTTGTTCTTCATTGAAAGGTCCAGACACTGTAGAGATAGACTCTAGTATACCGAGGGAATCTCAAATTGACAGACTCTCTACCCTACACATGAACTCAAATCCTCGTTTATTCACTACGACCTTTTCTTCATTATAATACTATTCGGCACACCAACCTATGAATTCAAGAAAAGGGAAAGTGATTTCGACAACATACGTGACTAAGGAGTCATGGACTGTTTCAAGGAATGATATATGCCTTCCTACATTATTGGACAGGTTGCTTCTGGACATGGAGATGAGCGAAATGGTGATTTCGATATCAAAGACGTCTGAATCTCGATCAATTAGGGCTTCTTCATTCACCACAAAGTCTTGTTTTGTTACTGAAGTTATGATAGAATCCATGGCTGGGACAAAAAATACCTGGAAATGAGCAGAAAAGGCGTGCAATTGGCGTATTGTTGAGCTGCAAAAGAACGAGGGTGGTCACGCAAAGTTTCAAACGGTCCAGTTGTTCAAAATAATAATAAATTGTTGGCACAGGGGTAGACCATGTTGGTTGTGGAGCCTGATCATCTTCCTGATTAAGAGGTCTTTTGTTTTTCAACCATGTTTATACGCCATGAAGTATTTACACCCCAAAAGTATGTACACTCTTCCACGCGGGGGAGTGCAAAGGGGGGTTACCCCCTCTGCGAGGTTCGAGGGGGCTATCCCCCTGGTTGGGGGGTTCAGGGGTGAAGCCCTTGAAGGAAAAATTGCCTTGTAAAAGTATATTGTAATTTCATTCTAAATATGGACCGTTCATTATAAGGTCGCAGATCTAACGATAGAAATTATGTTAGGGTTTTTTTCTCTAGAAGGCAACCCTCTGTTATGAGGGAAATGTATTACAGCTATGCATTATAACGAATATTGTAATCTAAGATAGGTGACTGTGAGAGAAAGAAGAGAAAGTTTCAGTGGGTTTGTTGTTGGTTGTATCCCTTCATTTGTTGGATAATAATAAAGGAAGGACCTGGCAATTTCTCTAGTGGATGTAGCCCACATTGGGTGAACCACGAAAATCTGTGTCTTTATTGTATTGTGTATCTTTTGTGTTTTGTTTCCACATTTTTTTTATTTTATTGCTTCGCGGTCCTTTTTTTCTAACAACTGGTATCAAAGGGAAAGGTAACTCACAGGAAAGGAGGGTTCCTGGTTCGAGTGGGAGAAATATCGGAAGATGGAAAGTTTAGGGTCGAAAAATTTAATGGCCAAAACTACCAGTTATGGAAGATGCAGATGGAAGATTATTTATATCAGAAGGATCTATTCCTACCATTAGGCAGAGTAGCAAAGAAGTCGATGACTATGAAGGATGAAGAATGGGAGATTCTTCACAGAAAGGCTTTAGGAATGATACGATTGAGCCTGGCAGCGTCGATGGCTTTCAATATTTCGAAAGAAAATACAACAAAGGCTTTGATGGATGCATTGGCTAAATTGTATGAAAAACCCTCAGCGTCCAATAAGGTATTTCTAATAAAGAGATTATTTAATATGAATATGTCAGAAGGTGGGTTTATTGCACATCATTTAAATGATTTTAATATGGTTACTAATCAACTAAGTTCTGTAAAAGTGGACTTTGATGATGAGGTCAGGGCTCTTCTAATCTTGTGTTCATCGCCAGAAAGATGGAACAGCTTTGTCATGGTTGTAAGTAACTCTGTATCTGGTTCAAATACTTTAAAATTTGATGATGTTGTTGGTGTTATCCTTAGTGAGGAAATGTGATGGAAAAGCACAGGTGAGACATCAGGTAATGCATTGAGCATGGAGAACAAGGGAAGACAAAAGGATAGAGGAAAGGGACCAGGGAACCGTGAGAATTATAGGAAGGGCAGATCCAAATCCAGACTTGGAAATATAGAGTGTTGGAATTGTGGGAAGAAAGGACATCTGAAGAAAGACTGTAGATATCCAAAGAAACAAAAAGATGGATAGCAGGAGAGAAATCAGGAAGCAAATGTAACTAGTGATGTGTTACAAGATGCTTTGATTCTTTCTGTAGATAATATTTCAAAGTCTTGGGTAGTATATTCAGGGGATTCATTTCATGCCACACCCCATAGGAAACATTTTCTAGATTATGTTCAAGGTGGTTTTGGACAGGTTCATTTGGGTGATGATGCACCATGCAAAATTTTTGGAATGGGAAAGGTAAAAATAAAGCAACGCAATGGAAACCAATGGTTGTTGAAAGAGGTAAGACATATTCCAGATTTAAGGAAAAATCTAATTTCAAGAGGGCAGTTGGCAAGTGAAGGTTGTATATCCATATTTACAGATAAGGCGTGGAAGGTCATCAAAGGATCATTGGTGATAGAAAAAGGAGAGAAGGTAGGTACATTGTATTTATGAACTGGTAATACTAAATCTTCTATCTCTTTAGCTTCTACAAGAGTGGATATAGCACTGTGGCATCATAGGTTGGGACACATGAGTGAGAAGGGTATGCAAATACTTCACAAAAGAAATTTGTTGCCAAATCTTAAACAAATTGATTTGGACTTCTATGAGCATTGTGTTTATGGAAAACAGAAGAGAGTCAGATTTCTCAGAGTCGAAAAAGAAAAGAAGAATGAAAGGTTAGAGCTTGTGCATACAGATTTATGGGGACCAGCTCAGGTATCATCTCTTGGTGGCTCTCATTATTATGTTACTTTTATTGATGATGCAACTAGAAAAACTTGGCTTTATTGCATTCGACAAAAATCTGATGTTTCTGATACTTTTAAGAAATGGAAAGCTTTGGTTGAGAATGAGATAGGAAAAATTTTGAAGTGTCTCAGATCAGATAATGGAGGTGAATATTGCAGCAAGGAGTTTGATAATTATTGTTCATACCATGGGATTCGTAGAGAGAAGACAGTTCCAAGAACACCACAAGAAAATGGTGTGTCAGAAAGGATGAACATGACAATCATGGAGCATGCAAGGATTATGAGATTGCATGTTGCTTTTCCCTTACAGTTCTGAGCAGATGTTGTCGATATTTTTGTTTACTTAATAAATAGAGGACCTTCAAGCTCTTTGGATGGTAGAATTTCAGAGGAGGAATGGACAGGAAAAAAGGTAAACTATTCTTTTTTGGAAACTTTCGGTTGTGAAGCATTTGTCCATATTGATAAAAAAAATAGAACAAAGTTTGAGGCAAAATCCAAGAACTGTACCTTTATTGGATACGGTGTTAATGATTTTGGTTATTGCTTATGGGATTATGAAATAAAAAAATCATTAGGAGTAGAGATGTCATATTCAATGACAAGGTCATGTACAAAGATCAGTTACAGGGAAAGAAATAGGAAAAAGAAAAACAAGAATACGTAGTGCTTGATGAGATCATTGAAAAAGAAATTCCAAAGGAACCAGAAAATCAAAATGTGAAACAACAAGAGCAGAAGGTACCTTAAACACCTACAAGTGTTGTTAGAAAATCTATCAGGTTAAGTATACTCCCTGAACGATACTCTCCTTCATTGTTTTATTTATTGTTGATTGATTCTGGTGAACCAAAATGTTATGAAGAGGCAATGCAAGTAGACACAAAAAAGAAGTGGGAGCAAGGATGAAAAAGGAAATGGATTCCTTGGTAAATAACCATACTTGGGACTTGGTTCAGTTGCCTGCAAAAAAAAGAGCATTGCAAAATAAATGGGTTATAAAGTGGTACAAGGCTAGACTTTTTGTAAAGGGGTTTTCACAAAAGAAAGGTATAGATTTTGATGAAATATTTTATCTTGTTGATAACATGACTTCAATCGGGACTATTTTAAGTCTTGTGGCAGTAGAAAATTTACATCTTGAACAATTAGATGTTAAAACAACTTTTCTCCATGGGGATTTGAAGGAAGAAATTTATATGCACCAGCCACAAGGGTATGAGGTCAAAGGGAAGGAGAATTTGGTATGCAAGTTGAAGAAGAGCTTGTATGGCCTAAAGAAAGCTCCAAGGCAGTGGTATTTGAAGTTTGATAGGTTTATGACAGAACATAGTTATAGTAGATGTCATTCTGATCACTGTGTTTATTTAAAAAGGCTAGAAAATGGAAGCTATATTATCTTGATATTGTATGTAGATGGCATGCTTGTTGTAGGGTCTAATATGCAGGATATAAATGTGCTCAAGAAGAAATTAGATAATTCATTTGCGATGAAGGATTTGGGTACTGCAAAGAAAATCCTTGGTATGAGAATAACAAGAGATAGGAAAAATCACAAATTGACATTGTCTCAGGGTGAGTACATAGAGAAGGTGTTGGAGAGGTTCGGAATGAAGAATGCAAAAACAGTTAGTACACCTTTGGCCATCCATTTTAAATTAACTAAGGAAATGTGTCCCGAGACATAGGAGGAGATAGAATACATGTCTAGGGTCCCTTATTCATCAACAGTTGGCAGCTTGATGTATGCAATGGTTTGCACAAGACCAGATATTGCACATGCAATGGGAGTTGTGAGCAGGTATATGAACAATCCAGGTAAAGAACATTGGGAGGAAGTAAAGTGGATTCTCAGGTAGTTGAGAGGTATTGCTACTCATGCATTATGTTTTGGAGGTTCAGACACTTTTCTACAGGGATATGTTGATTCATATATGTGTAAATTCTAACCTTGTACAATATCCACTGCAAACTGATATTCAGAAAAGAACAGAAAAGATACAATGGCAAATACAAACATTACATAGATATTTTTCACCTGGAAACCCAAACCGGGAAAACCAGCATATATTATATTCA
>JZKD02S1674809.1:1994514-2032289 GCA_000966675.3 Picea glauca
AAAACCCTAACCCAATGACCTGGATTAGTCCAAAACCCTAATTCCTTAACTGGAAATAGAAAACCATCGGCAAAAAACCATGTGCTGAAAAACCACCTAATATCATGTGGTCCCGAAAATATGTCGTCCCGGAAAAAAAAAAAATCGGGGGCGCTGCCCCTGCACCCCCCCTCTAACCCCCTTGCACGCCCGGCGCAGGCACTCAGACACTACTACTTGTGCAAAGAATATAACACATACCCAACAATATGCCAAGTGAAAAAGACAACAGGAGGAGCACCACAGGGTATGTTTTTACTATAGGTGGAACAACAGTAAGTTGGATTTTGAAACTACAAAAGGTTGTTTCACTTTCAACAACAAAAGCAGAGTATGTTGCTACTACAGAGGATAGTAAAGACATGATTTGGTTACAGAGGTTTATGGAGGAATTGGGAAAGAAGCAGGAGAATAGCAGGTTGTACTGTGACAATTAGAGTGCCATTCATCTTGCAAAGAACTCATCCTTCCATTCGAATAATAAGCATATATAGCTGAGGTACCATTTCATACGATCCATCTTGGAAGATGGACATTTGAAGTTCGAAAAGATACACACTAGCCAGAATCCTGTAGACATGTTAACAAAGGGAGTAACCAGGGAGAAACTGATTTCTTGCTCAGTTTCAGTTGGTCTTCAAGCATGAAGGTGAAGATGAGAAATTTTCCAAGTCCATGAAGGTTCAAATTCCATCATATACAATAGCGGTGGAGTTGTTGAGATTAGTCTCCAAGAGGGAGATTGTTGGTTGTGGAGCCTAATTATCTTCCTAATTCAGAAGTCTTTTGTTTTTCAGCTATGTTTATACCCCATGAAGTATTTACACCCCAGAAGTATGTACACTCTTCCACGTGAGAGAGTGTAGAGGGGGGTTACCCCCTCTACGGGGTTCGGGGGCAAGCGGGCCCCTGGTGGGAGTTCGGGGGCAAAGCCCCCGAAGGAAAAATTGCCTTGTAAAAGTATATTGTAATTTCATTGTAAATCTGGACCGTTCATTATAAGGTCGCAAATCTAACGGTAGAAATTATGTTAGGGCTTTTTTCCCTAGAAGGAAACCCTTTGTTATGATGGAAATGTACTGTGGTTATGCATTATAGCGAATATTGTATTCTGAGATAGGTGTCTGTGAGATAAAGAAGAGGATGTTAAAGCGGGTTTGTTGTAGGTTGTATCCCTTGGATAATAATAAAGGAAGGACCTGGCAATTTCTTTGGTGGGTGTAGCCCACACTGGGTGAACCACGTAAATTTGTTTCTCTATTGTATTGTGTATCTTCTGTGTTTTGTTTCTGCATTTGTTTTATTTTATTTCTCCACGGTCTTGTTTTTCTAACAGACCCAAGGTTCAACACTTCAACAACGCACCAACAAAACCCTAACTACTAGCCCTTTCAGTAACACCTGCGAAGCAGATGAAGTCTCACCTGAGGTATAGGCAGGGGGGGTTGCAGGACTCAAGTGTCTACAACCAAGCTAGGACACAGATCTGTGATTACAACACTTAATAGATCACTTAGCCAACAATATGCATTAGATTGTGATTCTCATTCACATCACAAATCAAACCCTAAATAAAGAGCGACGCAATAACAATACAAATCGAGTACTTTCCACTAATTAGCACATAGCATTAGTTCATATTTGGCATTCATTCACATCATTAAGCACTAAGATACAACATCAGATGCATTCATTATACATAACATCAACAACACTAAGCAAATAATCACATAAACAACATCACACAAAGCACATCAACACAGGATATACGTGGTTCATCCCAGTGTGGGGCTACGTCCACCAACTTCTTCTTCTTATTCTTTATTAGTCTTCTTCAATCTTTTACAACCATCTGCTCATGTGGACAAATTCACAGAGTTCAACTCCACAGAGGATAGGAGATCTGCATGCAACCCGCCAGATCATCCTTCCCAGAATTAGGTCAAGGCACAGAGCCAACTCCTTACTAGCACAATGCCTTACACAGTCTGTTGCATGGAGCAACTTACAATCTCTTGCACAAAGCCTACTAGTCATGCACTAAGATGATCAATAACTAGTCACACACTAAACCAATTCTCTCTTACAACATATGGTTCACTTAGCCCACCAGATCTACTTCTTAAATCGCTTAGCTACTTATTTATACATTTACAAAGAGGCCTAATCATGGGTAAACCCATGGGCCGACATCCCAAAACCAGAATACAAAAACCCTAATGAACCCCTTGTTGGGTCCACAAAACAAGTGAGATCCTGCAATCTCCACTTTGCCTGGGCACTCCATCTTCGACCAGCCTATCGAAGTCCCAAAAGTGGTCAAACATGACCAATGTTCTCTCAAAACTTGGTCAAGGGCCAACAATACATAACAAATTCGCTTTTATACCCTTTCCAAATTTCAGGGGCATGAAGAAGTGGTTTGGGGCAACCTGCTTTTCACCCCGAAATGCACCTAGTGGCGCCACATCTCCTCGACCAAAAACCACGATTTAGATTTCGGCTCTCCTTCTGAAATTATCCTCCGCGAAGCTTCTCCCCCTGAAATGATCCTCGACCATCGATCTTGCAATTTCATGATCTGCATTGTATCGGGTCCCATCCGCTTAGCACCCTCGCCAGACCTAGCCTCTTCCCTAGTTTATCGAGCCTCCAAACCAATTTAGCGCCTCGCTAAGTCCTAAAATCTTGATTTCTCACAAAAAAATTAATGGTGATAACATGGGCTCCAACTACGGATGTTATCCTCCCAACGAGGTAGAAAATAACGACAGCCCAAGTGCCTACCCATTGGGCTTTATTTTACTCCAGCAACTAAATCGATCAACATCTTATTCACAAAACTCAAATTATACTCAACATAACTTAGGGCCTTCGTTTCGGGCTTCAATTTCCGTTGATTTGATTCCAATTACTTCAACTAAAAAACAAAAATGGTTATATACAATGAATGGAAAGGGTGAAAATTCCTTTAAGCGAGATAATGCTTGAGAAACTTGTCATTCACAGGTCCTTCACTAATGAGATCTCCATTGTGTTCGTGTAGAAGATAGGCATTATTTCCATGGTATGCTACAATTTTGAAAGGTCCTAGGCACAGATGGTCAAATTTCCCTTGTTTTCCTTTGTCTTCATTCCTGGCATCCCATTTCAACACCAAATCCCCTACTTTGAAATCATCTTCCTTAGTATGCCTATCAGAACCCTTCTTAATTATGTCTTGGTGTAATTGAGAGTTGTTGAAGGCTTTCTCCCTTGTTTGTTGGACATTGATTAGTTCATTCGTTCTCCTTTGGGTGGCATCTGGTTCAGCATCTTGCTCCTATAGCAATCTCATCACTAGTAATCCTAATGAAGTAGGAAAACCTACTTTTGTGCCATAGAAAATTTGGAAGGGTGAAGTGGCAATGGACCTTTTAGTAGTGATCATGTCAACCCATAGTGCATGGATGAGATTTTTGTGCCAAGCCTTTTTGTTATCTTGCAGCAACTTTTTGATGATTCTGGTCAAACTTTTATTGGATGACTCAGCCAACCCATTACCTTGAGGGTGATAATATGTGGAATGGCCAAGAGTTATATTGTAATCAATGCAAAAATTTTCCATCTTTTTGGACTTAAATGTTGTTGCATTGTCTATAATGATTTTGATTGGACAACCAAACCTAGACAAAATATTGTTCTCCAAAAACTGAATGATAACAGTATATGTGGCTTGCCTGGTGGGAACTGCTTCAATCCACTTGGTGAAGTAATTTGTGGTTGTTAGTATCCACTTGTGTTGAGCTGAGGACTGTGGATGAATTTCTCCTATGAAATCAAGGCCCCATTGTCTAAAAGGTGCCTCAACAGAGATAGGCTTCAAGGGCAAAGGCTACAATTTTCTCTTTCCATCGAAAAATTGGCATTCATGATAGATTGAAACTTCTTTATAAACATCAGAAAAAATGTTAGGCCATTAGAAACCAGCCCTAAATATCTTGTGCACGGTGATTTTCCAATAATGGTGCCCTCCACAATCACCTTTATGAAACTATCTTATGTTTTTTTCTACTTCTCCCTCCAGCAAACAACTCAACAATATTCCTCCTAGATCTTTCCAATACAGAGATTGATTTAAAATACAAAAAATTGATGCTTTTACCTTCAAAAACACGACCTTAGTTTTTCTCAATTCAGGAGGAGCCTGCAAATTTCTCAACACATAAATAATGTCATCATACCATGTGGAGTCAAGGAAATTTTGGGGATACTTGAGGGGTCTTTTATTATTTTGAATCTGTTGATAAATCAGCAATGAAATTAATTCCCAAGAGCTCACAATTTGTCTGTGCCATCAGCTTTTCAAGTCCCTGGCCCTTGATCAACTTGGTAGGTTTGATCTCAAGGTCATACTCCAACAACATAGCTATCCACTTGCCCCTTCTTCCCTCGGGATCAGGCTGAGTTAAAATTTCCTTCACTGAATTGTTGGGTACATAAGCAATGGTATGAGAATGCAAGATATAAACTCTAAACTCCTTCAGGGCCTTGACCAGTGCATATGCCTACTTCTCCATGATATCATACTTCAATGGGGAATCCCTCAATTTATTGCTATAGTATTCTATAGGCCTCTCAAAATTATGTTCACCTATTTGTAATAAACACCAACAATGGTGTGCTCTAAGGCAAACGGAAACAATATAAAGTCTTTTTCAAAATTTGGACTGGCCAACATTGGGGCCTTCTTCAATGCCACTTTAATATCTTCAAAATACTTTTTTGGCTTCAGGGGTCCACTTTATCTCACTTCATTTCTTGAGCATGTTAGTAATATGCTTTATGATTTCAGTCAGGTTAGGCATGAATCTTCATAGAAAATTTACTTTCCCCAGGAAAGATTGCACTTCTTTTTTGCTTATGGGTGTGCCAATTTTAAGGATTCCCTCAACAATGTTGGGATCTATCTTTATTCCCTCCTTTGAAATAATGTTACCAAGAAACTTCCCCTCTTCCATGCCAAAATTAGATTTCTTGGGGTTCAATGAAATGCCAAACTTCCTACACTTTTGAAAATCCCTCCTTAAATGTTTAAAATGTTCTTCATCAGAAACCAAATATATTGTGATATCATCTAAGTAAATAACAATAAATTTATCTTTCTCATCAGCAAAGGCTATATCCATAGCTCTTTGGAAAGTTTCCCCTGCATTCATGAGCCCAAAAGGCATCTTGGCATACATGAAGGTGCCCCATGGTGTTGTAAAGGTTTTTTTTCCCTGATCATCAGGGTGTACCATGATTTGATTGTATCCATACAAACCATCCAGCATTGACTTTTTTTAGAACCAACCACTTTCTGTAGAATGTGATCCATCTTAGGCAGTGAGTAATTGTCCTTGAGAGATACCTTGTTCAGATTTATGATGTCTACACATAATCTGATCTCTCCACTCTTCTTTCTGACAGGTACCAGACTTGCCACCCACTTAGAAAATCTTAGAGACACTATGATCTTGGCTTCAAATAGCTTCTTTATCTCTTTATCAATCAAGGGAAAACACAAAGGATTGATTCTTCTTCATTTTTGCTTGAAAGGTTTATGATCCTCTTTGATTGGAATCACATGATGAATCACCTTGGTATCATAAACTTTTAGATATTCATAACTCCAAGCAAAAAAATCAGGAAATTCTTTCATTAAATTGATATACCTTTGCTTGACTCTGGGATAAGTGTCTTAGATAGCTTAATGATCTTGGGATCCTCTTGAATCCCAATGTTGCAATATTCAACATCTCCATCATTTGCAGTAATTTTAGGACTCATGGCCACATCATTGTTGTCAAAGAGTTTTTCTAATGGGACCAGGCCTTTGGGAATGATGTTATTTTTTATCTGCATTATATCCTTACCAGCAATCTGATTCTTGAAATAGCCATCATTTGCAAACACATCTGCATCTTCTTCTTCACCACAATATTCCTCATCAATATTCAAATTTACAAATTCACCATCCATCTTAAGGAAGCTTTCTATTTGTTTATCATCTTTGAAAAATTGCTAGTACTTAATATTATCAAGCATTGTTGATGTGTGCTTGACCTCAATCTCATATCCCCTATTAGGAAAAAATGGAATTTTGAAAACTGAAGCTAAAGTAGCCAAAGTATCAACAATTTGATTCTGACCCCTTGGAATTGTTGAGAGACTATATTCTGAAAATTCTTCAAGCAGGTCAAGCACTATATTCCTATATGCTCTTAACCTGGGATGCTTTGTTTGATATATTCCCTTCACCTGATTTATGATCCGGAATTTTTGTGTACAGCTATCCTCCTAGCACCCATTTCTTTCAAAGTCTTCAATCCCAATACTAATGCCTCATATTAAGCCATATTATTTGTGCACTCAAAAGAAAGCTTATAAGAAAAAACCTTTGTGGCCAATCAAGGGGGGTTAATCCACACACCAGATCCTACTCCTTCTCTGTTGATAGCTCCATCAAAGCTCATGTTCAGCATCTCATTTTCTGCACTGTCTTGTTGTTCTGAAATTTTCTTAGCTTGCTGATCAGATTTGTCCTTTGCAGTCATATCAATCTCTGGCACCTTCTCTTCAAAACTCGAATCATTGAAGAAAATAGAGGAACCAATTTCAGTCTCCGCGGAATAAATAGGATGGTTGTTTGGTTGTGATTTGTTACTGACCGTGTATTTGAGCAATACTTCTCTATACAACCTCTTATCTTGACCAAAGACAAGGATAGTGGCGTATGACATATCCATTTGCAACGTTCCTTTCAACTTTGCAGCCCATGACCTAGATAACAACATGCAAAACTTAGGAGGGATATCAGCAACCACTACATCCATGACCATATTTTTTGTTGGAATTTGAGACAAAGATACCACCAGATCTTTGTTTATGCCCAAGCACTTCACCTTCCTTGAATCAAAGGAGAAAAGATCTTTGTAAGGCCTTGTAATATCCAGGACCAACTGGTCCATGACTACCTTGGGCATCAGATTATGGGATGCTCCTGAATCCAACATAGCATTGTGCAGAGTCATGTCATGAATCTTTAGACTAACATAGAAAGGGGGGACCTCATCAGCATCACTACTCTCCTCTACACGTGGGCCAAATAAGATAGCAGGATGATCATCTTGTATATTCAAAGTATCAGAAGTTCTTTCCATCTTGAACATCTTAATGATCTGATTTATATATTCACTATTCTTTATCAACTCATTGAACGGAACAAAATTTTTACTTTTGGCCATCTCACTTTCAAAGTTAAAGGAAGAAGAGGTTTTCTCTACCTCTTTGATGACTGTCTCCTTTCTTGTTTCAGGTATTTTCTTTGGAGGTTCTTCCTTCTGCTTTCCTTTCTTGATCTGAAAATGAGAGGTTTTACTGACAAACTTTGCAAATTAAGTTTATGTGCTTTATGCATCGGATCGATAAGAATGTGAAACACATAAACTTTACAAATTGTTGCGGAATAACAATTATGAAGTGTGGAATTTAAAGAAGAATATAAATTGCAGAAAAAGGAGAATAGCAGCAGAAAAAAAACCAAAGAGAAATAGACACGATTGTTAACGGAGTTCACCCAATGATAGTTACATCTCAGGGTCCCGCTTCCAATGGTGACCACTTTATTGCTCTCTCCAAATACTCATTACATCGATAAAAAGCTTGCAATTTGTTGCAAAAGCTCTCTAATTCACTGTATACATGATCTCCATAAACAAATTTGCTCTGCTTTCAAAGAAACTTAATAACCTTTTCCCAAAAATTCCCTTTACATTGAAAAAATACCCTTACTTAAATAGCAAAAGATTCTTAACTAATTTGAAACTAGATCCAACTAAAAAAATTGGATCCACTTTAAAATGGATAATATCCAAATTATATCCCAAAATATCATATATCCAACCATATGGATTTGACCCACTTTATAAATGATATGGTATCCACTTTATTTCTATGACATATGGCATAAAATATATTAAAACCATATATAACAACCCAAAATGTGGTTTAATATGTCCTTGTTTTTAATGGGATTCGATGCCTTTTAATGGGGATATAAAATATATGGCATAAGGTATGGGACTTGGAATGATAAAAGTTTCAACCCATTTTTATGGCAAATAATAAGCGCCTTTATATGGAGTGGTAACCATATGCTTACACGTTGGCACATCCGTTGGCATATCCTAACTTTAACTCCCGTGGAGATTTCAAATCCTATTTTTCAAGCCGACCATATCATATAGTATGTGGCTATCGTGGCATGTCCATTGAAATGGGGCGAGCATTTGTATAACAAAGGATTACCAATTAAATATAACATAGCCACAATCAATTAACAAGTTTGTTGGCTAGCGTGCGGTGTGTAAGTTGTTGTGTTTTCGGAGGTCTTGGTTAAGTTGTTGTGTTCTCAGAGGTTTTGGTTTCGATTCTTGTGGAGGAGGAATATAACAAATTTTGAACCTGTGGTGTATTTGGCCAAATCCAGGGTGCCATGTGGCACCATGTGATTGGGCCATGTGTCACCTTGTTATTGGCCTCAAACTGTTCAGTCAACAATCTTGCCAACTCTTCAGCTCAGTCAGCCTGTCATTACCACGTGTTTTCCTATGCCAATGCCATGTGTTTTATCTATGTTGCCATGTCACCTTTCACTATTGACATTTTCCCTATTTGGGAAAAGCTTCAGACTGCGATAACTTTCACATATGGACTCGTATTTTCGATCTGTTTATGCCACCAAAAATCTTGCGGCGATCACTTCGCAATGGTGTAGATTTCATGAGCATTGGAGAACTTTGATTTTTTGAGCATTTAAGATCCTCCTGGATCATTTCTCCACAGCATCCTTTGCAACAGAGTCCTTTTTAGGGTGACTTGAAGAAGGTGTATTATTTTGATATTCTTTGGTAGGATTTTCCTTTGGAGAATTTGCAGGTACCTTTTTGTTTCAAAGATTATATTGTTTTTTAAACTGCATGATGACATTCTATAGCCCTGTTTGGTAATCTTCTTTTTCCACTCACAACCTTTCAGCATTCTCGTGCATGAATATTTCATTTGGATCCATGAACTGATCATGTTCTTCTTCAGTCAAAAACACCTATGTTTCATCACCATCACAGCAATGCACATTGTCTTCAAAATTTTCATCAAAATTCTCATTTACGTAATTATTTTGAAAAGGGGGTCTTATTTATTGATCACCCTGGTTCCTCTGATCTCTTTGTCTGATTTGTGGAACTGTTGGTCTCCTTTGGTTTCTAGGTGGAACATCAAGTTGTTCTCTGGTGTTAGGCTTATTATCTAAAGACATCCTCTCCATGAGTTTCTCCATGATCTTCATCATCAATGCAAACCTCTCTTTTGATGACTGTGAGGTTGAAGGTTGTGCCTTATCTTGAACCTTGTTCATGTCCCTGTCAGAATTAAATTTGATCATTCCCGAAGCCATTAGATTTACTTCAACTTCTATTGCATCACTCATCATATCATCTAACGAAGTGGGTCTTCTTAACCTTGACAACAAACCAAAATCACTTTCAAAGGAATCAACATATCTAAGTTGAGCAGCGTTAGGAGAAGGTTTTACTTCAGCAGGAATTGAGTTGTAGACTTTTATAAATCTAGCTGAAAAATCATGTACTGTTTCATCAGACGACCTTCTCATGTTGTTGTACTGGGTTAGCAACTGTAGGGGGTTCTTTTTGTCACCCCACTTTGCAATAAAACTTGTTTCAAAGGCTTCAAAATTTATGATACTTGTTGTTGGGAGAGATCTGAACCACTTTCTAACTTCTCCTGCAAGACTTTGTGCAAACAACCTCATTTTTTCATCTTCAAAATCTACTTCTTCTAGGTCTACAAAATCATTGAACCAGTCTAAGTGTTTTTGGGATGACACATTGCCTTCGGCATCATACAACTTAATCCTCTAATTATATTCCCAGGGTAAATCATGTAACTGAGCAGGTAGAAGAGGGGCAAACCTAGTTGCCATGGTTGCAGTAAGAACTTGAAGTGGTTGTTGGTTTTGAGTAGGGATCATAAGAGGTTTAGTAGAGGCAGCTAAAATTAAATCTTTGAACCTCTTCTCATCAAAGATGACCTCGTTCAAACAAGACTCAAATTTAGTTCTGAATAGAGTTTGCTCAAATTTCAAATCAAAATCAAGGTCTTCAATGCTTGTCACTCCATCTTTGGGCAAGGATAGATATTTGTCTAGACACAAAACTGGGCTTATTGGATTTTCTTTTCTTTTGTGTACAATCTTCTCAGGATCGGACACAGGGATTACTACTTAAGGGTTTGGGTTTCTCCTGATATGAATTCTCTTGGGAGCTAGGATTTCTAGCTCAAACTACTTTATGCTATTGGTCTCTTTATAATGGAGTCACTAGGGTAAATTTAGTCTCAGCCAATAAGGTGTTTAATTCACTGTCACCCTTAGGAATCAAATCTGAAGCTTTAAGTCGTTCTTTTCCCAGAGAAGATTTCACTTTTGATCCCTAGCAATGGTGTCAGAATGTTAGCACTCTATAAATTTGTTCGGCTGATAAAACAAACGATAGAGGTAACCTACAAACCAACTTTAGAGTTGGGTATTAGCCTGCTCAGCTCAGAGAGGGCTCTCTCCTATCACTCGGTATTTCTTTGTCAATCAATGGTTAGGTTTTGTTGTTTTGGGGGGTTTTTTATAATTTTGTTGGCAAGTAAGAGGAGGGACACTTAGGGCTATGGAGTCAAACTTATGAAAACGAATGGAAGCATTGACTGGTCTGTAGAAATCTCCAGAGGATAAAGGCTAAATGAGGCGATAAATCCGAGTTATAATTTATAAATTTGCAAAGTGTAGGAAGAAAAGAAAACATATAACTGCATCAGAGCATTAAATAAATGAATTCTGAATTAGTTAGGAAGAACTTAACACAGTATAAATTGCTTCAGTCGAGAGCATCACAAGATGAATTATGGGCCTTTGACTATCCAATTTAAACAGAAGACAGTGGAAATGAAATTAAAAATACAGAAAATACATACAAAGAGAGGAGACAAAACTCATATCACCACCATTAGAATCTTTTCATGGAAACTTCATGACTCTTGCATGTGTATTTAATTCAGCTTCAGAAAATTACATTCAAGTTCTGAATAGCTAAAATCGTGACCTTGCATTTCTGCCAACACTAATACATTTGGAACTCATAATATTTATACAAGTCGAGTTCCTTCGGTTTGAAACCGATTACAATGATAAAAATGAAACGTTTCAGTTTCTTAAACTAATTGCAATAATTACAAAATGACAATTTCAATTTGAAAGCAATTACAATGATGAGCAAGAAAACGTATGGTGATTTGGATTCTGACTCCTCTGACGCTTCAGTTTCTTTCCTTGCCATTTTTTATGCTCTGGTCTTCTACGTGGTCTACCATCTTCAGTGACACATGGACGTCATTTACTGGACCCTAGAAAACTGCACTTTGTCTTACCCAGTCGTACTATCTCCTTCCATTGCAATTCAGAAGGGATATCATGATCCATCATTTATTTGATCAGGATCTCCAGGTCAATGCAGGAGGTATATGTCATGACTGATAGTCCAATTTTGACTGCTTTGAACTAATTTGGAATCTCAAAATCTGTAATCAGATGTTCAACCAGGGTTGCTCCTTTCAGATTTTCCTTCGGGGTTTCAAACTCGGACTGATCCATTCTGCACTAAGTGAAGCAAGCGTTGTATTCTTCCTGGTCATATAATTTTCCTTTGCCATCCCAAAATGGTGGGAGGCCTTTAATAAACAATTCTTTAGACAGATCCTTGAACTCTTGCACACTTTGCTCCATCTGTGTTGCCTTGGTTTGGACTGATTTCAACAGGTTATGTTTGGAAATAACCCTCCTGACCCAGATGATCAATGTAGTTTTGTCTTTAACTCCAATAGTCTGAAGTTCTACAGTGGGAATGGAGCTGAGTGGATTTATGGCATTTTGGGCCCATTCTGATGGCTTCTTTGCTAAAGTCTCATTCACAATAGTGCACTTGTTTCTAGCTATGATGGCTATGATATCTTTATCATTGATGAAATTTAAATACACTCTGAACTTGGCAGCTTCAGCAACTATAGAGTCCCAGATGATGTGATTGGCTCCCTGCAACAGGCCTTTGCCTCTTAATCTCATCTTCATCTTATCTATCCTTTCCTGCAAGGCTCCATTCTCCTTTTGAAATTGAGCCAATTTTTCATCATTTGCTTTCATCTCTTGATTCGATTTCTCTACGCTCCCTTTTATCCCTTCGAATTCTCCTTCTTTCAGGCTAACTTGTGACATAGCCTGGATAAGTCCTTCAGTGTTTGTCTTAGCTTCTGTAGCAGGAGGTATGACTACAACCCTATTTATCAATTTTGTCTGATCTTGTGACCACCACACATTTTTTTATTCTAGCTACAATGCCCTAGCCTTGTAGTCCAATGCCTCTTGAGGAAGTGTTTCATTTTTTTGTTCTAGAGCAACCAATTATGTTGTTTGTGGATGCTTTGTGCCAGACATCTTCAATTTCTTCTTCAAACTCTGAATCAATTTGTCATTTTCATCCAATGAGGATTTCACCCCTTGAGGACCTTCATATTCCAACCTCTTGACCTGAGTCTTCCAAGCTCTGCTAGATATTTTATCTTGCCTCAACTGCCCTTCCAATTTCATAGCACAAGATGAGAGATTTGAATTCTTCAAGCTTAGACTCAGGTAATCAGAATACAACATATCACTGGTGTTCTTATTTAATTTGACCTTGTCTGGAGCGTTGATGTTGTCATACCTTATCGTTATCTCAGCTACTTTGTCTTCATCTGCAACTGCAATATTAAAGGTCCTCTTTTCAACATATCTTACTATGAACAAAGAAGATTTATTCTGGGAAATCCTTTCCACTTCAGGGTTTAAATCCCTCATCTCACCCAGAGCTTTGTTTCCCTTCTCAACATACTTTTTTTCCAATTATTCTTTGGATTGATAAGATGCCTCAAATGTTTTATCAAATATGTGTTTCTTGTTGCTAAAGGTTCTTGAGCTACCTTCACTCTGGAGTTTGATTTCCTTTTCAACCTCTACAGTGCTAGTGCCACTTTCCACCATATCTAGATTTACTTGTTGTCTGGGCACTTCTTCCTCTAAATCCACTATCTTTGGAGATTGTGTAATCTTCATCTTCTTAGGAGTAGTTTTTTTCTCACTGGTGCACATGGCCTTTGAACTGCTTCTTTTGTTGTAAACACTCATCTTATGAATTTTGACCATCAGTTTCTGAGGAGCTTGTTGTGTTTGACTTTGTTGCAGGGTTACCTCAACTTGTTGTGTTTGAGTTGGTTGCAAGTTTTCTTCCATATCAACACAGACTTCTAGGTTTTTTAGCTTATCGAAACCCTCAACATGTTCATTCTCATAAGGGGCATGTGTGTTAATCAAACTTCTCTTGGATATGATCTGGTGAGGATCATATATTCTTCCATGTAGCTGTGCAAAACCAAACTCTTTGATCTTTGCTTGAATCTGAGATAAGCATGATCTAGTTTTGACAATAAAGGGACCAATGATGAAAGGGAACTTGAGGTTGTAGGATTTGTGTAATTTCATGAAATTCTTTGTCTCGGATATAATTCGTTGCCTGATGAATTCAAGGGAAAAGACTCTGGGGGTCAGAAAAATAGGCAATAGATAGGGGGATTCATGACAACCATAAACCCATATTATTATTGAGTGCATGAATAATACCCAATCCCCCACTCTGTTTTCTGGATTTGGTTGTAAATAGCTCCTCATGTCATCAAGAACTCTAGGTAGGCTGGTGTTGAAAATCAAACTATAAATCATGGACATGACTTTGTTGATGAAGATGAGCAATGTAATCCTTTTGCATTCAGTTGATACAAATGTTGTTTCAGGAAATTCTCTCTTATTTGTTTCCAGGAAAATATTCAGCAAATAGGTGTAATATCTGAAATGCCTTAGAGAGGGAAAATACACTAGTTGTTTATGGATATTATCAACTATGAATTGATCAAAACTGATACTGACTAACTGACCAGACTCTGACTTGAAAAATACCAATAGGAAACCGAGCATGACTTCGACCACATGTTTATCATTATCTATACCTAAGACTTGACTCAAAAGGGAAGAGACCCATTGGACTTCAATAACCATTATACTTACATTCATTGGCAAAGACAAACTCTCTGAAAATGTTTTGGTCTGGCAATTGTCTGTAAAAACAAATCTCGGACTTCTGATGGACATTCTTTGTATACCCTAATTAGTTTTTCTTCACTGAAAGGTTCAGACACTATGGAGAAAGACTTTGGTATACCGAGTGAATCTCGAATTGACAGACTCTCTACCCTACACATGACCTCAGATCATCGTTTATTCACTGTGACATTTTCTTCATGCAAATATTGTTCAGTGCACCAACCTATGAATTCAGGAAAAGGGAAAGCAATTTCGATAGCATACAGGACTAAGGAGGCCTGGACTGTTTCAAGGAATGGTATACATCTTCCTATATTATCGAACAGGTTGCTTCTGGACACAAATATGGGAGAAATGGTGATTTCGGCATCAAATACGTCTAAATCTTGATCAATTAGGGCTTCTTCATTCAGTGCAAGGTCTTGTTCTGTTACTAAAGTTATGATAGGATCCATGGCTACGACGAAAAATACCTGGAAATGATCGGAAAAGGAGTGCAATTGGTGTACTGTTGAGCTGTAGATGAATGAGGGTGGTCGCGCCATGTTTCAAATGGTCTAGTCGTTCGAAATAATAATAAAATACATAACAAGTTCCCTTTTATACCCTTTCCAAATTTTGGGGGCGTGAAGAAGTGGTTTGGGGCAACCCTCTTTTCACCCTGAAATGCACCTGGTGGCACCACGTCTCCCCAACCAAAAACCACAGTTTAGATTTCGGCCCGCTTTCTAAAATTATACTTCACAACACTTCTCACCCCAAAAAGATCCTCCATCATCGATCTTGCAATTTCACAATCTGCGTCATATCGGGTCCCATCCGCTTAGCGCCCCCACCAGACTTAGCCTCTTCCCTAGTTTATCAAGCCTCCAAACCAATTTAGTGCCTCACTAAGTCCTGAACTCTTGATTTCTTACAAAAAATTTAATTGTGATAACACAACATACTATCCCACTCAAGGAAGACACAAAGCCTTTCCGTCAGAAACTCAGGCGAATAAATCCTAAGTTAGCACCTTTGGTTCAAGTTGAACTCAAAAATATGTTGAATACTGACATCATTGCTCCAACAAGGCATTCTTCATGGTGTTATAACTTAGTAGTGGTTAGAAAGAAAAACATGGGAATAAGACTATGCATTGACTTTAGAAATCTAAATCTAGCATGAATTAAAGATAACTACCCCCCACCCAACATGGAAACTCTATTGCAAAGAGTTATTGGTTCTAAAATAATGTCCATGTTGGATGGCTTCTTCGGTTATAATCATGTGTTGTTGAGGAAGGAGGATCAAAATAAAACAACCTTCACCACACCATGGGGCACCTTTGAGTACCTAAGAATTCCCTTTGGCTTATTAAACGTAGGTGCTACTTTTCAAAGGGCCATGGATTTTGCCTTCCATGAGTTAATGGGAAAAATCATTGAAATCTATCAGGATGACTTGACTGTTTTCTCAAAGGAAAGATCAGACCATTTAGGTCATTTTAGACAAGTGTTTGAAAGATGTCATAAATATGACACCTCCTTGAATCCAGCTAAATCAATTTTCGATGTTGATGAAGGTAAGTTGTTGGGTCATATCATAGAAAAAGACAAGGTGAAAATGGACCCAGAAAGTGTGCAAGCCATACAAGGAGTCCCTTTTCCCCAAACCAAGAAAGCCCTGCAATCTTTCCTTGGTCAAATAAACTTTGTAAGGAGGTTCATCCCAAACCTAGTCGAGACCATGAAGCTTACCCTCAAACTCTTAAAGAAATATGTCAAGTTTGAGTGGACAGAAGAAGGAAGACAAGCTTTTAAAAACATTAAGGATGCAATTTGTAAATCTCATGTGCTAATTAGTCTGAATTATTCTAAAGACTTTCAAATCTTTTCCTTTTCTTCTGAAGATACTATAGCAGGGGTGTTGCTCCAAAAGAATGACGAGGGTCAAGAGAAACCCATTGCTTTCATGAGCAAGGCATTGCAAAAATCAAAGCTTAATTACATAACCATGGAGAAACAAGCATATGCCTTGGTCAAGTCCCTTAAGCATTTTTGAGTTTACATAGGATAATCAAAAGTTGTGGGCTATGTACCTCACCCAGCAGTAAAGAATATCCTTGGACAACAAGATTTCTTGGGGGTTAGGGGAAAGTGGGTTTCCAAAATACAAGAGTATGGCTTAGAGATAAAACCCACTAAGTTAATCAAAGGTCAAGGACTAACTCAAATGCTAACTGAAGTAAATGAACAAGCTTTGGACCTAGTTTGTCAAAACAGTCAACCTAGGCCAGCCTTATCATTAGAACTTCAAAAGTTAGAACAACATGAATGGTATGATGATATCATTTTCTTTCTTTCTACTCTCACATGCCCAAGTCATTTAATTGGTCATAAAAGAAGAGCATTGAGGTTGAAAGAAGCTAAGTATTGTATCATACATGATGGATTGAGGTGGAGGAACCCCGATGGGGTGATACTAAGGTGTATTAATGAGCTTGAGTCCAAAATACTCTTGGTTGACTTTCATTCAGGATTTTGTGGTGGGAATTTTGTAGCCAAAACTACTTCCCACAAGATCCTTAGAGCAGGTTACTACCGGCCTACTATATTTTCAGATGTGCACAAAATGGTTAGGGGTTGTTAGCAGTGTTAGTTGTTCACTGGGAAGCAGAAGCTAGTAGCCTTACCATTACAACCAATAGTGGTAGAAGCCCCTTTTTAGCAGTGGGGGCTTGACTTTACTGGTCAGTTCAAAGATAATTCAAGTAATGGCTATACTTGGATAATCACAACAATTGATTATTTCACAAAGTGGGTAGAAGCTATACCTACCAAGTCAGCAACCGACAAAGTGGTCATGGATTTTCTTGAAGATAATATTATCACTAGGTTGGGTGTGCCAACGAAGATAACTATTGATAATGCCAATGCCTTTAGTTCAACAGAATTATCCTCATTTTGTTTCAAGTATGACATTATATTGTCCCACTCTTCAAATTACTATCCCCAAGGAAATGGTCTTGCTTAGTCTAGCAATAAGAACTTAATGACTATCCTTAAGAAAACGGTTGGGGATAATAAGAGGTCACGTGATAATAAGATCAAGTTTGCACTATGGGCTGACAGGATTACAAAGAAAAGTTGTACAGGAAAGAGTCCCTTTGAGTTGGTTTATGGTCTTGATGTCACTTTTCCAGTTCATCTAAAGCTTCCAGGATATCATTTTGTTCAGAAATATGGTTTGGACAAAGACTTTCATCAAAATAGAATTGATCAAATAATTGAGGTTGATGAAAATAGAAGGAAAGCCTTAGATCAAAGTATAAAAAATCAAGAAAATATAAAGAAAACCTTTGATAAGTCTTCAAGAAAGAGAGACTTCCAGACATGTGATACAGTCCTCCTATGGGAAAAATGGAAGGAGAATCCAGGAAGTCATGGAAATTTTGAAAGTTTATGGCTAGGGCCATACATTATCCAGGATGTAGCTGGAAAGAACTCTTTCATTCTTAGCGGATTGGATGGTGAGAGGTTGACACTTCCAGTAAATCATCAACTCCTCAAGATTTTTTTCAACGAAGGCATCTGATGTCCATGGGGGCATATTTTGTATCATATTCTCTAAACCATTTTCCTTTGTACTTTACTTTTTTTCATTTTTTGTACATAGTTTATTTTCTACTTTGTATATATACATGCATATTATTTCTACAACTTATGGTTAGTATTGGATTTTATATGGACATGTTATTGATGAGGTGTCAATGATGCAGGTCATGTGATTATATATTCTCGTATGCTCTCCTTCAAATAAAATATCAAGAAAACGTCCCCATATGGAGCCAATGTTATCCACCAAGTTGCACTAGGAAAGACTTCTAGTGAGTTGCCAAAGATTGAACAACTCCTTGTTCAAAATTCAAAGTTCAGAAGTTCAGTCGGTCTATGTGACCAACTTTTTCCACATTTTCCATACCCTTCAGGGAATTGTAATAAGAGATGTTGCATGATTAACTTTTTAAAAGGTCTTATCCACCTTATAATTAGGCATGAATGGTTACTCTGGAGTGTTTTTTTTACTTGTTAATTATATTTTGTTGTCTAAGCAATTTATAATTTCCGAGCTTTTTCACTAAATTTCTCCAAAGCTGGAGTATATACTCATGGTTAGGCCTTAGCATGGATCTAAGCCTAGTGTCTAATGTATATTACCATGATAAACATCCTCCTAAAGTTTTATGGAAATGTGCTAAGTCCCCCTTAGTATTTTTTAATTTTTCAATTAATTAAAAAAATTTCGTAAAATGGAATTTTTTAATTGTAAAGTGAAGTTGTAATAAAAAATTGGTATTAGGAGGCTTCATATGCCTTGGAGGTGTTCATTGTTGGACTAGAGCACCCACTTCACCTAAGTAACCACTTTGGTGAATGAAATTAATGATTTTAATCATTAAAAAGTTAATTTTCCTCACAAAACCCAAAAAAAAAAGACAAAAAATCAGGAAAAATCAGCAATGCTACTTTTTTGGAAACTTGTCGGGGACATGTTTTCCACTTACCCATTGACCAAAAGCCAAAAAGGAGACATTGTAGGGTGAGGGGAGAGTCACTTGGTTGAGGTGGAAACTCACAAGAGGGAGGAAACCTTTCACACATCTGCAACACATTTCTCTTGGGCAAGTGGTGTGCACCTCTCTCACACGTGTGGCAGCTACTGCAACTGTGGGAGTGTTGGTTGAGTGAGATGGCCCCCTTGAGAAAGGTGTCACCTCCTTATTCCATCTTCCTTGAAAGTGGCACCCAAACCTTTCCACTTTCCCATTCCTTCCTCACAAGTGGTGCACCCTCCTTCTCCAAGTGGTGCGCCCTCCCCTTCTTGGCTTCTTGAGTCTTGGTTATAAATAAGAGAAATCCCTCTCATTACAAGCCAGTTGAAGCTAGTGAAGGATTGCAATTATAAACTATTGTATCATCATTGTGAATTGGAATAAAATGCTTTTGAGGCTACATTCTTGTATCAATTTCATGTGTGGAGCATCTATGTCATGTGCTAATTTGTGAGGTAAATTTGCAATTTTTGTTTTTCTTGTTTCAATATTTAGTAAGTGGCCTTCTAGTGGAGCTATCTACAAGTAGGATAAGATTAGAAAATATAGCTTGCTTAATAATCTTATTGCTTATGTACATCTGAAAAATTTATAATACATATCGATTTTGCTTAATGTTTAAGTCTTTATGAAACATTCTATGTAGATATCATTGTTCTACTCATTTTTGTTGGCAAGAGATCTATAAGTATTGCAATTTCTCACACTTGAAGATGGGATTGGGATTTCTTGCACTAATATCAGTCTTCAAGATCTAAAAAGGACATAATCCCTCTTTGATCCATCAACAAGACTCCATTGCCCAAGATTCCAAGAAGATCAAAGCATTCCTTTCCTCTCTTTCTCACTCTATAAAATTTTTGTTTTGGTTACTCATTTCAAGCACATATAAAGTAAAAGTTAAAGGTTGAATACATTCAATACTTTGTATGTTTTAAGAGCAAGTAGATTAGATTACAAAGTTTATTTATAAATCTAGCTTGCTAGTGGCTATCTTAATTTTATTTTAAAGGAAAAATGTAGTTTCTTTCTCTAAGAGATTAATTCAATTATTTGGAAATTTAGTGTTGGCATGTTGCTGCCTTAAAACAAAAACAAAAGATCCTAAGGAAGCAAACTTTCTAGCTTGATTCCTTGGTTCCATTTTGCAATTTTTCAATAAAATTTACTTAGGAAAATTTTGGGCTTTATTAGTAACATCCCAAGACACCTTTAAAGTGTTTTGGGGCATATCATATCTTGGTTTGCTTGTTGTTTTTTGCAGGTCTGTGCATAAACAAAGAGATACATTGTCCAAATCTTGAAGATTTGAAGCTTCCAAGACCCCCAAAGTTACCTTATATCTTTGGAAAGCATTGTTAAAGTTGATTTTTTCATTTTTGATCCATTTACAAAGATCTTTATCTCTATTTAAAGAGATCAAAAGTCTCTTCAAATGACCATTGTAACCAATATAATAAAATCAGTGAGCCAAAGGAAGCCTCGCTTTTTGTTTCCCTCTGGGTGGGTTGGTGTTGTGTTTTTGGACTACTTTGCTTTCTAGCTTGATTTCAATTTTTTCTTTGATATAAGTTTCAAAACAAACTCACATCAACAATAAGGTTAAAATAAATCGCAATCTAGCTTGGTTTTCCCTTTTGCAAAGTAGAACACTAATTGTTAGATTAGACTTTATTTTTATGCAATTTAAAAGTTGGCAATAAACCGTTTCCTCAGCTCCTCGCAAGAGGTTGGTCAGTGAAGACTAGTAATTAGAAAACATTTCCTTTCAACATTTTTATTTCTTGTTTAAAATAAACAAATCCCCTTAGCTCCTAGTGTTGTTCCTAACCCTTCCAGTTGCGAGTTTGTCTCGATCTTCTATGAGTAAGTTTCACACACGCTGGGGTGGTTAGTGGTGATAGATTAATAAGGAAATCCTTAAGAAACTTTGCTTTAGTGGAAACATAAGAGAATTTGTGTAAGATATCTCGTGGGAACTTTGAGATCTAGGTTCTCCCTATCGGATCTCCCACTTTCTCTTGGGCTTGTGTTCAAAATCAGAGGGACCTCCCTGTTGGATATTCGGCAAGCTCAACCTCCACTTTAGGGATGTTCTCTGAAGGGCCAAACCTAGATTAGTTCAAACACTTTACTTTCCTGCAAATAAAATTTACCTCAATAACCTACTATCAATAAATCTAATAAAATACTCGATCTACACTGCCTGCGATACTTTTAAGGCATTGGTCTCACTTTTACATTTACACAAATCCATTAGCTTCAAGAATTTTACTTTCAGTCATTTACTTTGAAGCAATTTATTAATTTACTTGCATCTATTGTTATCTCAAGTATTTGTTTATGCAACTACATATTATGTATCGTATGGTTGTTGATTTATGTATGCTTTAGAATAGATTTACTTCATATGTTGGTTAATGCAATAAACTCCTAGAATACTAGTTGCTTATATTCAATTTAAGCCTTAGATTATTTTATTAGGGACTACCTCCTTTGGCTTCGCTATGAGTTGGCCTAGATAGAGGAGTTGAGGATTAGGTGACAACACCTTAACTCTAACTTTCCCCCAAGGACACACCGAGTGGATTGAAGATTTCTTCCACGTTCCTCAGGTGTTTATAAAGACGACAATAGTACCAACTTACCCATTAGGGCTCACATAACTTTTGGTGTTTCGTATCCTAGGGTTAGATTTTTGGATTTCTAGGGTTTTGTCATTCATAAGTAATGTTAAAAAGGCCTCTAGAGCCTCATTGTAATAATTTTGCTCAAACGGATGCACGTAGCAGCCATGTCTCTTCTTAGAGATAGCTACCACCATTCAAGCAAGTTGTTTTCAGTTCTGCAGTTTTACAGTTTCAACCTATTTTATTTATTCAATAGAAGTTATTGTTCACTAGATATTTGTTGTTGTTATTTGTATCTCTATGTTATTGTATTCAGTTTGTTATTCATTTTGTTATGCTCATAAATATGGATCATTGGCAAGGATAAAGGGAAGATGGATGAAGCTACTAGAAGGGAGTTAAGAATGAAGAAACCATGCTTTATTTGAAAGGAGCCATGGAAGCCAGGTCACAGATGTATGGGTAAAGAGAAAATTCATTATATAGAAGTAGTTTATGATAGTGAAGATGAGATGGATGAGGAGGAAAGTGGGGCCATTCATAACATAAAAATAAATCAGATGGAGGAATAACAGGTTTCACATGCGCAAGGAGAAGAGGGGCCCACACACCATGCTGCAGTGATTAAGAAGTCTACCATTGCATCCATTAGTGGAGTGCCCCAAATTAATACCTTCCAGATGAAGGGAGTTGTTCAGGGACATCAAGAAACAATACTAGTTTATGGAGGAGCTTCTCATAATTTCATTGAAATCATTGTGGTAGAAAGGAGACACATTCCCACCATAGACTTTGAGGGTTTTTTGGTTGAGGTGACAGAAGGACGCACCATGGCTTGCGATAGCTATATTCCACAGATGAGCTTGAACTTAGGTAGATACAAATTGACACATGATTTCTATGTAGTACATATACCAGATACAAACATCATACTTGGTGTGCAGTGGCTTAGCACTTTGGGACCAATCACCACCAACTACAAAATCATGGAAATGTATTTCAACACAGAATGGGGAAAAATGATCACACTTAAAGGAATGATTGGAGAGGCACCTAGAGCTGTGACAACAAAATGAATGCATGCAATATCTAGGCAAGAGGAGGTGGCATATGCAACTAAGTGTTTTGTTATAAAGGTGAGTAGTGAATAGCATAAGGAGTATCCTCCATACATATAGAGAATAATTCACAAGCATAAGAAGGTCTTTGAACCAATTCCTCCAGGTCAACCACCAGATAAAGGGTTCAAACACATCATAGAATTGGAAGAAGGGGCCAATCCGGTCATTACTATACTATACAGGAACCCCAAGAAGCATAAGGATGAAATTGAGAGTGCCATTAAAGAACTATTAGCCATGGGGCATATTACACCAAGTTCAAGTCCCTTTGCATCATATGTAGTGCTAGTGAATAAGAAATATGGAACTATGTGCATGTGTATTAACTATATAACCTTGAATAAGAAAACCATAAAAATATGTATCCCATTCCCAGGATAGATGATTTATTGGATGAGCTACATGGTGCAATGTACTTCACCGAAATTGACTTGTGCTTTGGATACCATCAAATCAGGATGAGGGAACAAGACATACAAAAGACAACTTTTAGATGCCACTATGGGAATTATGAGTTCCTTGTCATGCCTTTTGGGATGACCAATGCGTCAATCACATTCCAATCCTACATGAACCATGTGTTTAACAAATTTTTTAGGAAGTTCCTACTCGTCTTCTTTAATGACTTGCTAATTTATAGTAGGACAAGGGATGATCGCCTCAAACATGTGGATGAGGTCTTGATCGTCATGGAAAAACAATCACTATATTCCAAAGAATCAAAATGTGAAATTGGGATGATTGAGGTTATCTATTTGGGGCACATTATTGGAGCAAAGGGAGTATAAGTTCACCAAGAGTATATCCAAGCAATCATTGATTGGACCACACCCGAAACACTTACAGAGCTCAAGGTATTTCTTGGTATTTGTAGTTATTACAGGAGGTTTGTTAAGGGATTCTCCCAGTTATGCGCACCTTTAACTGATTTGACCAAGAAGGGTTAATTTAAGTGGAGTGATGAGGAACATTTGATATTTGACAAAATGAATAAGGTGGTGAGCACTTCTCCTATATCATACGTGCCATATTTTTCTCAGCCATTCATTCTCGAGTGTGACGCATCAAGTGCGGGTATTGGAGTTGTTCTCATGCAAAATAGGCATCCCATTTCCTATGAGAGTCGTAAACTAAGAGGGCATGATTTTTTGTACACCATTTATGATAAGGAAATGTTATCCATAATGCATGCATTGGCTAAGTTCAGGCAATATCTAGTGGGAGGGAAATTTGTGGCCAGGACAGACCATAATAGCCTCAAGTATTTTCTAGAGTAGAAGGACCTTAATGAGAGACAATAAAAGTGGGTGAGTAAGATTCAAGCTCATAACTTTGACATATAATATGTCAAGAGAAGAAACAATGTGGTAGTGGATGCCTTGTCTAGGACACCCTCAACCTACTCCATGTCAGAGATATTAATTGATTGGAAGTCTTATTTATTGGTTGAGTACTCCAAAAATAATTTTGTATGTGAATTGATGGATGGATAGTTACAAGATGACATGTGCAAGATTATAGATGAAATCATATATTATAAGGGGAGGATCTATTTGGTTCTTGAATCCTTGTTCAAGAAAAGGGTGCTTCGGGCATTTCATGATTCATCATCAACAGGGCATTAAGGATTCCTTAAAGCATATAGACAGATAAGAGAAAGGTTTTCTTGGAAAGGTCTCAAGGGAGATGCCATGCGACACATCAAGGAGTGTATCACTTGCCAACAAAACAAAGATGAGCACACTCACCAAGCAGGTCTATTGCAGCCTCTTCCCATCCCAGAGCATAAGTGGGAAAGTGTATCTATGGATTTCATTACAAGGCTACCCAAGGCACATGGTAAGGATTGCATATTTTTGGTAGTATATCGTTTGACCAAGTTTGCTAACTTTTTCAAAGAAGTCTCCAGGTTGCATGGGTTACCCAAAATGATTGTGAGTGACAAGGATAGTATATTTATGAGTTATTTCGGCTAGTGGGTACAAAATTAACCCCAACACTAGCTACCATCCACAAACAAATGGTCAAACTGTGATAGTAAACAAATGGGTGGAAGGATACCTCTGAAACTATGTGAAAAGACAATAGAAAGCATGGGTCAAGTGGCTATATTTGGGTGAATACTGCTACAACACCACTTACCACATGTCTATTAGTATGTCTCCTTTCAAAACTTTATATAGTTATGATCCCATCACTTTTGCTGAGATTTTGTTTGGAGATAGCAAATCTCCTATGGCTATGGAGTGGATACAAGAAATCCAATAAATTCTTAAAGAGCTCAAAGATCATTTGCAAATGGATCAAAACCAATAGAATTTGTATGCAGACAGACACAAAGTGGAGCGTACTTTTGAGGTAGGGGATTGGTCTATTTGAGGCTACAACCATATAAACAAGAATCCATTAAAAAAAATGGCACTGAGAAGCTCAAACCATGCTTCTATGGTCCTTACAAAGTGAAAAGGAAGGTTAGAGAAGTTGCATATGAATTAGAGCTACTATAGGAAAGCAAAATCCATAATGTCTTCCATGTATCATACCTAAAAAGGGAATTGGGGCAGCATGTTGTCGCTAATGAAGAGCTACCTCCAGTAGACAAAGAAGGACATCTGATTTTGATTCCAAAGGAGATTTTGGAGGTGAGGATGAAACAAATAAGGAATAGGGACATCAAGGAACACTTAATCAAATGGAAAAAATTGCCTATAGAAGATGCCACTTGGGAGAGTGAACATGTTCTACATTAGACCGATTCAGGATTGTTTATGGGCAAGCAATTTCCAGTAGGGGAGATTGTAATGTCCCCCTCTTCTTGACAAGGATATTGAAAGAATTAGTAGTCTAGTCACCCCTCTCGACTATAGTCTCATGGGAAAAAGGGGGCTAAGAGGCACAAAAGTGATCACTAAGGAGTAAAAGGTTATACTACTAAAGTGACTTTGGTAAAAGCAGTTAAAAAGGTTAATTGACTTAGATGAGGAAATAAAGTAATACTTTAGAAGTCAATAAAATAACTTCAGTGAAAATTAGAAGATGGAGGTATTAAAGAGAGAGGAGGGCGCCTCACTTCTCAATCATGTCATTTTTCACTTAGCATCTTTGAGCTCTGTAGCTTGAACATTTTGAGGGTTTTGAGTAAACAAACCCTAGAGATCGGGAAGGAGGGTGAAATATTCCTTTGTTCCTGGTCCAAGCTTGGCCAAGGTGGTGAAAGATTCCACCCTCACCATTCTACTCAGTTCCAGATTCATCTCGAGAGGTATTGTGAAGACAGGGTGCAAGTTTGTGGGTTTTTCTACAGATTGGGCACATTGTTGGAGAAAGGAAGGTTCAATTTTCTTAGGAGGAGGTAGATCTGGAGCCAAACCTTTCCGGAAGGGTTTTCAATCACCATAGGGCCTTATCTCATCAGGTTGTGTGGGGTTTTCTCTCCATATTGATTTATTATTTCCTTGGGGTGAATTTTCTGAAGGAGGGCACACTGTCACTTGTGGATCTAGTGAGTTGGAGGGTTAGATCACTCATAATAGTTGAAGAAGCTCACTCTATGTGTTCCTCATCACCAGATTCATAGATCTACAACTTTATTTTAGTTTTTAGAGGGAAGAACAGAAGAAGCTGAAATTCTTAGGGGTTTCCCAGCCACAAGGTGCGCAACTCAACTAGATCTAGGTGTCAGTATTCAGAAGGGAAAGAAAATGATCTTGTTCAAACTTGCATGCTACTATTGGAAGGCTAGGAGGACTCACAACTTCTATTAATCGTATCTGGAAGGCATCTTCAGCCTCGACTTCTATATTTCTTATTTATTATTCCATATATGTATATCTCTTGTATGGAGGACAACTTATTAAATAAATAAAGGTCAGATATGAAGTTGTTTGGTTATTCTCTTGTGTTTTCTCTCCTGTATCTTGTTATTTCCATCTATTGTTGTGCCATGTTCATCATTTATATGCTATAAAACTCAACAAAAAATCTCCAACGCAACTTAGAGAAGCAATTTGCAAAATATTCCAACAAGCAGTTCAAACAAATCAGAATTAAAACCTTAAGTTATGTTGGGTATGTGTTATATTATTTGCATGTGTGTGTGTGTGGGTGCGTCAGATATGAGAACTGCGTCTGATGATCCCTCGTACTAGTGCTATGTTTGTGTCGTGTGCGCCGAGCGCTTTCCTAGGGGAGTCCCAAGGGGGGCAGGTATGCCCCCCCTGGTTACGCGCAGTGTTCGGAGCAATGCCCCGAAAAAAAAAGAATTGGGCGGTTTTTGCTATTTTTAACGGTTTTGTAAATTAATCCCGGATTAAGGGATTAGGGTTTTAGTATCTACGGAATACCTAAAAACATTGTATATATATTGTATAGTGAATGGTGAAATTCGATATAATGAATATAAGAAAGGTTTTCCCGGTTGAGGGTTTTCGATATAAATCTCTGTGTACTATGTGAATGAGCCATTGATTAATTTATGTTTTGCTTAAGAATCTATATGCATTGCTTTACTTCACAGTTTTAAAACTTACAAGTTCCTCGTAAATTTGCTTGGGAACATTACACCACCATTGTGCTCGATGACATGCCTCAATGATATTGGTGACAATGTGGCATGTAAGTTCTCCAATTACCTATTAAGTGTGAGTATTTTCATATAGATAGAAAATTAATGACATTTTTAAAGAGTGGTAGTAAAATTTTTAATTATTTCTTTAATTTTAGTAAAAATATAGAAAAATTAAAAGCTTTAAAACACAAAAATAAGTTATTCAATTATTCCATCAAATAAATTTTTTAGATATTTTCAAATCACAAACAAATATTATAACATGTTACACATTACATGTTATAACATGTGAATATTTCACAAAATTCAAGAGAAGAAGAAAATTAAACAAGTAAAGTAAAAGTAGGGCATGTTATAACATGTTACATGTATAACAACATATTACATGTAATATGTTATACCATGTGAATATTTCACAAAATTCAAGAGAAGAAGAAAATTAAACAAGTAAAAGTCCGGCATGTTATAACATGTTACATGTAATATGTTATAACATGTGAATATTTCACAAAATTCAAGAGAAGAAGAAAATTAAACAAGTAAAAGTCTCGATTGTCTTAGTCTCCACTAGGATTCAAATCTCATAAAAGTGACCAACTTTTTTAACCAACTTGCCCCAATGCAATAGAAGCATCAAAATTATTAAATGATGTGAATGACCTAACACACCCTCTAAATAATAAATTAAAAATTAAGAATCAATTTTATATATTTTTAATAATCATTACTTTAATTTAAGAAATAAGCTTCCATTGCATTTAGTGAATTTCCAATATTTAGATATAATTTAATAATTCCAATATATTTTTAATAATTATTATTTTAAAATTCAACAAATAATCTTTCATTACATTTAATGAATTTCAAATAATTCAATAAAATTTAATAATTAAAATTAAAAATTATCAAATAAATGGCTAAAATTCAATTTCAATTTAATGAATTTCAAATAAACCAATAGAATTTAGTAATTAAAATTAAAAGTTATCAAATAAACAACTAAAATTCAATTTCAATTAGTGGAAAACCCCATATGAAGGAAGAAACAAAAGATGTTTGACATTTCAAAATAGTTTCCTTCATGGGAGACTTCAGTATTAAAACTACTTCACACATATCATACAACACACATTGTATTTTGTTTTGATAATCAAAATCGGAGATTCTCAACAAATATCATACAGAACACATTGTATTTTGTCTTCTGCAGCACATTGTATTCTGTCAATCCGAACATATGTATAGTTGGAAAGCATGACGAAATTTAACACTGGCGTAACCTCAAAGGGGCTTCACTCGGCGATACCAGCACGGTCTCTCTCACACACAAGAGACGCCCGCCGTTGTAATCTGATCTTTGACGGATCTGCCACGAATCGCCTCTCCTCCCAAACTTGAGGCGGCTTTCACGACTGAAATTCCATTATGCCAGCTGTTTTAATGCCTCCCACCCCCTGGTTTGGTAGCTTTTGCGTTTTGGGCTCAAAAGCTGGCTTTATTCATTTTTTTAAAAGCAGTTACTTGCTTGGCTGCACTGAAAGATTTAAGCTAAGCAGGCGAATTGTGAATGAATGAATAATATCATGGACGCATGGCGCACCAAGACATGGGACTACTGTTATTGTCTTGTGTTGGGTTCAATGCTTGTTTTATCAATCACAGCAGCAGGTTTTTTCTATTCCTACCACCCTGCAAATGCTCTTGATAGATTGTGTTAATGCCTGATCTCATTCATATGCTGTGCAGATGGTTATGATCCTTTCGACCCCAATGGTAATATCACCATCAAATGGGACGTTATGTCCTGGACTCCGGATGGCTATGTTGTGAGTATTAATCCATTTAAAACCAGTTTTGATATGCACCTCAATCAAGCTTGCCAAGCTCAAAGTTATCTATACTTTGTGTGAATGAGAATCTATGAATCCTTTAGTTTCAGAAGGCGGAGGTCCAAATTTCATATCAGACCTAGGCATCTAAACCCGTGAAACTAAAGGATCCCCCTTAGTATTCCCCTTTTTTTTTTGGTATAGATATGTATGGCAATGAATTTTTCTTCCTCTACAGGCGGTGGTGAGTCTGTTGAATTATCAGCAGTACAGACATATTCAGAGCCCTGGGTGGAGTTTGAGGTGGACTTGGGCGAAGAAGGAAGTGATTTGGTCGATGGTTGGTGCGCAGGCAACCGAGCAAGGAGACTGTTCTCGCTTTAAATCCAGCATTCCCCATTGTTGTCAGAAGACTCCTACAATAGTCGACTTGTTGCCGGGAGTTCCTTACAACCAACAGATTGCTAATTGCTGCAAAGGGGGAGTGATATCCTCTTATGCGCAGGATCCTACTAGTGCAGTGTCTGCCTTTCAGCTCAGCGCTGGCAGTGCTGGGACATCCAATACCACTGTCCGCTTGCCGAAGAATTTCACTCTCATGGCACCTGGCCTTGGGTATACTTGCAGCCCTGCTATGAAAGTCGAACCCAGTCGGTTTCAGAGTCCAGATGGTCGCCGCCACACACACGCTTTAAGTAAGTGATTACCTTCCTCTCAAAAGAAAATCACTGTTTTATTTTGATTTTGAATTATTCAAGATCATGGCTCGAACCAACTCACACCTACATTTCACTGAGGTTTGGGAGATTTGCAGTAGCAGCTTATGGTTATGCTCATAGTATTTTAGTGGTGATGTTGAACACACTCCAAACTAAACAGTAAAAACCCAATAGTTTATCTCTAGATGCCTTGAAAAAAAGACAGGCTCTACCCAATGTGCAGTTGAGAGATTTGAGCAGAACTCGATAGTGACCATAACCTGTTTTATGGCTTGGTAATTAATAAAATTAGTAAAGATTAATTCAGTGAAAATCAGATCAGTTTGAATTTAGATTTACTATGAAATCAGTTTAATGTGGTGATTGTTGCAGTGACCTGGAATGTGATTTGTATATATTCACAGTTTCTGGCTCAGAGGACTCCCAGTTGTTGTGTCTCCCTCTCATCTTTCTATGACGACACTATTGTCTCTTGTCCTGCATGTTCTTGTGGCTGCCACAACAGTCTCTCTCCTCCGAGCACTTGTATTGAGTATGTCAGCCCTATCAAACTTACTTTGGCAGAGTGCTCTTAATTTTGTTATCTGGAATTGAATCGAATGACATGATACAGAGCTCATGCATTTTCAATTCAATTCATTGCAGGAGAGATGCTCAACATCTGAAGAGTCAGGGTGTACAAAAACCTACTAATAACAATGCAGCTCCTCTCATACAGTGCACTTCTCACATGTGCCCAATTAGAATACATTGGCATGTCAAGCTCAACTACAAAGAGTACTGGAGAGTGAAAATCACTATCACAAACTTTAATTACATAATGAATTACAGTGATTGGAATATTGTTGCTCAACATCCAAACTTCAACAACTTGTCCCAAATTTTCAGCTTCAACTACAAGTCACTTGATCCATATGCATCTGTAAGTAAGTAACTCGGCCCTTTTCCCCTATGTTTTCACCCTTCTCTGTTTCTGAAGACACCTTATCGATTTTGCATTTAAATGCTAATAAGTGAAGATATCCTAAGTCTCGTTTATGTCTTTGATGGTGCCTTTGCAGATGATACTGCATTGTTTTGGGGAGTCAAATACTACAATGATATGCTGCTGGAATCTGGACCGATGGGGAATGTCCAGTCCGAATTGCTGCTCCAGAAGGATAAACAAACATTCACTCTAAAACAAGGTTGGGCGTTCCCTCGGAGAATCTACTTCAATGGCGATGATTGTGTATTGCCCCCGCCAGATGCATATCCTTCCCTGCCAAATAGTACCCCTGCTAGCAAGTACTATGGTTTAGTTGTTTTATCTCTGGCTATTACATCCGTATTGGTCTTCCTATAAAGTTCTTGTCAATGCTGCACATGGAATAGAGAGGTGGCAAGCATTATTTTTATTTCTTCTGCAAATCTGTGGCTGCAATGGCGAAGAAATTGTCCATAATGTTGCTTGTGATAAAGCTCAAGGCCACAGAGTTTGGATTCTTCATGCATTTCAGCTTGTAGATTGTATATGCCATTTTAGTAATGGAAAAGGATGGCTGTATATGATTGATTTTCAACGAGATATTCTAAATTTAGTTTGCTGTCTACTCAGCATATTCGATATTAAAACAGTACCATGTGTAAAACAAGATTTTGTTCAGTACCTCTAAGGTACTATTTCGGAGTTGCAGTTCATCTGAGAGGGACAGAGATGCTCTGTACCAGGTTTTGTTAGACTAACAGAAATACCCCATTTGAGAAGACTCTTTTGGAAGTTGCCAAGCTGAATGAAATTGGGGTATGCCATTTCACCCATTTTGGGTTAAATGAATTAGAGTTGTTCCATTTTATTTACCATTGTTTAAATCAATTCTGCTGGCTATTTTCAAGCTACCTAAAAAGTATAATAACCATATTCATATTGAAGTTTGTTGTTGTTGTAACTTAAGTGATTTTTAGGTACTGCTATTGACAATTTTTTAAACTGCCCGTGTATTCTTCATGAACTACTACTTGAATTAAACAAAACACCTGTTTTAAAACACATTAAATGTTTACTGTACAGTGTAAAGTATCTGTAGTTTAAAGGATCATGATATTTTGACGAAAGTTTGATTGGTGAAATTCAAAGGGCAAGGAGACATTAAACTTGGCCAAAGCACACATTGTTTGGCTTCATGCTCGTTGAGATTTGCACGAGTTGTTTGCTCAACCACTATACCACAGTCCAAGTCACCGTATTTTTGTCTATTTATTTTCTCTGGCTCATGATTTTTTAACATCAAAAAAATGCTTTCCATGTCAACATGGGAGACATTCAACATCTTTGTTGGCATTCTTATTGCTACTAAATATAATTTTCTATTCTTATTGCTACTAAATATAACTTTCTCACATCTCTTTGCTTAAAATATATTAAAGACCCAAAGACTGATGTTTTAGCTGATTCAACCTCTATATGAGGCAATCAAATCTTCTTTTGTTTGACATTGTAAGTTTCAAGACATCTTCTGAAGGGAATTTACCCTCTACTGTCACTATCTCAGCAGTTGGTGACCAAGAAAATTAACACTTCTCTTGCTTCCTTTAGTAGTGCAACATTTTTGAAAAGCAATGTAAATAAATTAAGAATTAGTATGCTTGGATAGTCCTAACATGAAGCAGTTTGATATTACTTGTCTTCATTGATGTAGCTATGTCATCACTTGCTCTGCATCTGCCACTTTGATGATGATAAGCAAAGCTTAAATTAAAAGTGGTGTCCCCAAATTCTTGCACAAAATGGATCAAGAATCTCTCTTATGATTTGAAATTTCTTCTCTCCTTTGTTTTCCTCAGGGAATCACCTTTATGGGAACATAAATAAATTTTCACATCAAAGAACATCATTAAGAACGTTGTAAATATGATGAATTCTACTATGATGAGAAAATGATGGAACTAACTATAAATAAAGAACAATAATTCAACGATGAATAAATCACCAATAATCATATAATGAAGTAGCCATGAAATAGTTAGGAACTTAGAAATGAAATAGTTGTAAAATGGCAACAAAATTAATGAAAATTTTAAAATGAAATGATGAGGAAAGGGTGTGAAGTGATGAGAAATTTAGAGACAAAATTAATCAAACATTAAAGAGAAACCAAAGATGTAACTCTGGTATTATGTGCTCACCTTGAGATCCTCACCACTTGTAATATCCAAGTAATTGATATGCATGTAAGTAACTATTCGATCATTCTTGGTTGAGATTAGCAAGCTTTCACGGGTGGATACATGTCCATGGATGGGACTCATATGTTTCTTTCTCAAGTAGGTAATAACATCATTGTTATTAACGAAGGATGTATTTCTCCATATATAGAGAGCATTCCTCAACCCCATGTCAACTTCATTGAAGAAGACATTGGTGTTTATTCCATCTTCCTTGAGGCAGGAGATTCTGTTACGCCATCTATCGATTCCGATGATCACATTTGGCATATGCATTTTTATGATGCATGTTCAAGTGAAGGGAAGGGTGTTGGGATTGTGTTATACTCTCCTCCGGTGAAAATTCACAATTTTTCTTATAGACTCAAATTTACTTGTACTATAACGTAGCAGAATTTGAAGCTCTTATACTTGGTATTGAAAATGCTTTTTAGGTTGCTATCACCTTACGGTGGTGATTTTGAATTAGTTGTCAACTTGGAAAAAAAGATTTATAATCCATCAAATAAACTTTTGAAAAGGTATGCATAGGTGGTATGGCAGTTAATTTCTAACTTATTATCTTTTAATATTACATATGTGCATAGAGAGTAGAACTCCATGGATGACAGGCTAGTTGTTTGTGCCGCTCATCCTGAAAATAATTACTCTCTGAAAGACCTAAATTTACGTTTATTTCCTTATATCCTCCACATATACCAGATAATGTGGAAACTTGGCAAGTATTCCCTGGCAATTAATGCATCTGTGATTTTTTCAAAAACGAACATCTGAACAAAAATTAAATCATCTCTCTGGATGATAATAAATTTCCAAAAGGATCAACACCACAAGGTTCTTTTTCTTCTAGTGATGTTAGTAGCCATAAGAAAACTGAAATGGAGGATTCAAGAAGATAGGTGATACCATTCCCGTGAACATTGGGACGGAAGAAGATCCAAGAATTTTAAAAATCGGCGCCCAGTGTTCAGAAGTAGAAAAGCAGAGATTCCTGGATTTGTTCCGTGAGTTTCGTGATGTCTTTACCTGGTCTTATGCTAATTTGTGTGGTTTTAATCCAAGCATAGTTCAACATGTGATTCTGATTAAAGAAGATTCCAAACCTGTAAGACAAAGACAAAGACCCGTTAATCCTACACTTGAAGCTACTATCTGAAAGGAAGTAGAAAAGTTGTTAGCAGCTCATTTTGTAGAAAAGTTGTTAGCAGCTCATTTTATTTTTCCTGTAAAATACTCAAAATGGGTTGCAAATCTTGTCTCGGTTAGGAAGAAAAATGGCGATATTATATTATGTGTTCACTTTTTCACCCTTAAGAAGGCTAGTGTGAAGGATAATTTTTCGCTTTCCAATATGAAGTTAATTCTCCAACAAGTTGTAGGATCACAAATGATGTCTATCCTTGATGGATTTTAGGTTATAATCAAATACCCCTCAAGAGAGCTGATAAGTATAAAACAATCTTCACTACTCGTTAGGAAACCTTTGCATATGAATGCATGCCTTTCAGATTGATTAATGTTGGTGCTAACTTTCAAGGAGCTATGCAAATGGATTTTGATGATTTTATCGGAATTATTATTCAAATTTATCTTGATGACTTAACCATGTATTATAAAATCCGAGAAGATCATTTCGAATATCTTAGACAAGTATGTGATGTCCCCCACCTCTTGATGAAGAGGTTTGGAGAGACTCGGTAGTCTAGTCATCCCCACTAGACTATAGTCTCATGCAGCATGGGGAAAATTCAGCTAAACCCAATGTTATAATTTGAAGTTGACTTGAAAAGGTAAAAAGTAACTCACTAGAGGATTAGAGCGCTTGAGGTTGAGTTAGGATTTGAACCTAAGGGTTAACTTAACTCAACAAAGGAATAGAAATAGGTATAAAGGGAAGCCTAGGGCGCACCTCTCAGCGATCTTGGATTATTATGCATTTTTCTATTGGGCTCTTGAACACACAATTTTGAGGGTTTTGAGAATACAAACCCTAGAGAACAATTTGGTGGTGAAAGATTCCACCCATCTTGTTCCAAGCTTGGTTTCGGGGATGCAATACTCCACCCACACCATTCTACAGCATTCACAGGTACCATCATTCATCCAGGAGAGCAGGAGGTCGTACCCTTGAGGGTTTCCAGCAAGGGGCGCATCATTCTTTGGAGAGGAGTTCGATCCAGGTGATTGACAAGGCTTTTGGACATTCTAGCACTTGGGTATTTCTTGCAGGGCCTTGATCGTTAGATCTGGTGTATTTTGAGAGGGTTACTCTTGCCGGATAATTATCTAGAGCTTTGGTACATTTTGGAGAGAAGGAGGGTGCTACTGTGATTCAGATCTTCTCAGTTTTTAGGGGTTATACTTCATATCTGACCCTGAGACTTCACCTAGTGTCTTGCAGTGACCCGATCTATCTTTATAGGGAGTTTAAAGGTATTTGGATGCCTTCTTCATCGGGGCCGAAATATTGAGCTTGACAGTGTTCAGGATGGCGTAGTCTTGATTGTGGATTCAGCAGTTTGGAGGAACAGATCTTGGCATCTTGACTTGAGACTTCAGGAAGGGCTTCTACTTGCCCCGATCTATCACTCTGTGGAGTTTGGTGCTATTTGGAGGCTTCCTTCAGCTAGGTTGAAACATTAGGTCTTTTCAGCTCTTCAAGAGGACGTGCCATCAGCCAGGGGGGTTTGGATTTGACCCTGGTTCTTCTTGTATTGATCTTCATTGTATATTCAACATTTGGAGGCTTACATCTTCTTGTCGGGAGCATTTTGTAGCAGCTCATATCTTATCTAGTGGAGCTATCTGATGTTATTCCATACCTGCATCCTTCTTGTATCAAGTTCTTTCTTATTATATCAATAAAGGTCAGATCTTTGTTGGTTGGTTCCATATCTTGTGTTATCTTGCATCTCCATTGTTTATCTTCATATCTAAGCTTAATAAATGAACTATAAACCCTAAGACTGAACCAAGAAGGAAACTTGCAAACAAGCACACATACACAAACAAATTACAGGGCAATTAGTGTTCTAAGCGAAAACTTGGCTTGGGAACATTACAAAGTATTTTCGCGTTGTAGAAAATATGGTATGTCATTCAAGAAAATGACTTAGTCACATAGTTTCGTACACCGGTAGCAATATTGATCCAGAAAGAATAATAGTTATACAAAATCTCCTAGTTCCTTCTTCAAAGAAGGAAGTTCAATTGTTTATGGGAAAAATCAATTTTGTGAGAAGATCCATTCCCAACTTTTCCATAATGGTTAAACCCATTCATAACCTATTGAAGAAAGATCAAGTCTTTCCCTAGACTCCAAACACTAATAAATCCTTTGTTGATATAAAAAATGCCATAGTTTCAACTCTTGTTTTGGCAAAACCTGATTTTTCAAAGGATTTTACCATTTACACTAATTCCATTGAAGAAGTTATTTATGTGATTCTTCTTTAGAAATATGACGAGAATGCAAAGCAACCAATGGATTTTATGAGTCAAAATTTATCTGATCATTTTGATAATCTTAGACAAGTATTTTCGTGTTGTAGAAAATATGGCATGTCATTAAATCCTACAAAGTCTATTTTTGGTGTTACTTCAGAAAATAACTAGGTCACATAATTTCATACTCTGATATTAATATTGATCCAGAAAGAATAATAGTTATACAAAATCTCCCAGTGAAATTCAATCGTTTATGGGAAAAAACAATTTTGTGAGGAGATTCATTCATGACTTTGCTAGAATGGATAAACCCATTCATAACCTATTGAAGAAAGATCAAGTCTTTCCCTAGACTCCAAACACTAAGAAATCTTGTGTTGATATAAAAAAATGACATAGTTTCGGCTCTTGTTTTGGAAAAACCAGATTTTTCAAAGGAGTTTACCATTTGCACTAATGCCATTGAAGAAGCTATTTTTGTGATTCTTCTTCAAAAAGATGACGAGAATGCAAAGAAACCAATAGATTTTATGAGTCAAAATTTATGTGATGATGAATTGAAATACACTTTAATTGAGAAGCATGCTTATACTCTTGTTAAAGCTATTGAGATGTTACGTCACTTTATTCTTAGTAAGCATATTGAAGTTAAGGTCCCTTTGATTGTTGTTAAATTCTCATTATCTCATACTTTATTGTCGATGTGTTTTTGAAAATAACACAAGGCCTTATTTGCCTTATTCTTGATTGAATGAAAAAATGTTGATGTGAAAAATCATCCTTGGTATCAAAATATAGTTTATTATCAACAACATGAACATTGACCCGATAATGTGGCAGCTCATGAACGAAGGAGGATTCATCTTGAAGCTTCTAAATATCTTATTATGAGCACTCTTTTATTTCATAGGTCTGTTGATGGGTTATTGTTGAGATGTATCAATAAAACAACAACTCATGTTATGCTTGAAAAAATTCATGGAACCATTGAATTTGATATGCATATTGGTGGGCACTTTGATGCTAAAGTTGTTATCGCATGGTTTGTAGGAAGGGTTTAGGCAGCTTGAGTCAAGGCTTAAAACCGGCGTAACAGGAGCTTCCCCACCCACTGTCACCTCGATGGGGGGCTCTTTCTATTTAGGAGGGCTAGTCCAAGGGAGACGTCCCTATGTAATCTGGGTTTCTGAAGGGCTAGAGGGGTAATGGACCAAGTTAAAGAATCCCTTTCACAGATTATTGCCAATGATGATATAGTCAAGAGAGATCTTCCACTGGTTGGCACCTATTTGCGGGACAAGACAAGTAAAACTAGAATATGTGCTGCAGTGGTTAGTTCTTCAAAGCATA
>JZKD02S1674809.1:2032299-2051034 GCA_000966675.3 Picea glauca
CCACTGTGAATTCATAATGACCGTACCTTGTTCTAAAGGCGGTCTTGCTAATGTCCTCATCATTTATTCTCACTTGGTGATATCCAGATCTGAGATCTATTTTTGAAAATATATTCGCATTCTTCAACTGATCAAAAAGATCATCAATCCTTGGCAGAGGATACTTGTTCTTGACAGTGACCTTATTCAACTGCCGGAAATCAATGCACAGTCTCAACGTCCCATCTTTATTCTTCACGAATAGGACCGGGGCTCCCCAAGGTGACACGCTGGGGCGAATGTATCCCTTCTTTAGTAGCTCTTCGAGCTGCAATTGCAACTCTTTCAGCTCTGGCGTACTCATTCTATAAGGAGCCTTCGAAACTGGAGCTGCTCCAGGCATCAAATTTATAGAAAAAACGATGTCCCTCTTCGGAGGTAGTCCAGGTACCTCCTGAAATACATCCTTGAATTCTTTGAGTACCTTGTGATCTTCCTAATTCGAGATTACATCTCAAGATGCTTCTTCCACCCGAGCTGCATATAATTGACAATCTTTCTGGTAACATTTCTTCAGCTGCATGGCTGAGATTTCCCTAACAGCCACGACTCTGGGAATTCCTTGGACTGTTACCGGATTTCCCTCTTCGTTCAGGCAGGTAAACCTCTTGTTACGGAAATCTAGAAGGGCATGGTACTGGTCCAACCAGTCCATCCCAATTAAGAAATCGTATGAGCCTAAAGGCAAAATGTTCAATTCAGCCTTAGTGCTCATTCCTTTCATGTCCACTGAATAGGACTTAACCAATTCAGTGACCTTCCTCTTGCTCCCTGTGGCCAACTTCACTAACCAAGACTTTTCATGTTTGCTTCTTGTTAAATGCAAACTTTCCACCACTCTAGGATATATATAACTATGGCTAGCCCTTGAATCAATTAAAATAACAAGTGGTCGGTTGTTGATCATACCTTCCAATTCAATCATGTGTGATTGAAATTCTGCTTGTTTTTTGTCCAGGGTTGCGTAGATCCTTGGCATTCTGCTGCCCATATCCTCCACTGTTTTAGCTTGCTGAACAATATGGACAGTTCTTGCTTTGTCTTTTATGTGGGGGCAGTCTCTGTACCTATGATTCCCTTTACAACCCCAACACTCCATAGGTGGAGACCTTGGCATCTGCTCACTCCCTTCAACTTTCCTGGGGTCTCTAAAAGATGACTGTCCCCAAGGGCTGTTCTTGAAAAAGGGTGGCATGTTTCCCTTCTGCCTCTATTCTTTCTTAAACCTCTTCTGGTCATCCCAAGCCTTCCGAAAGGTAGGCTTTTCTCTTTGTTGTTTGTATAAGCATTTCTCTCTTCTTAGTGTTTCTTACATAGTCTTAGGATCATCATATTGAATCTTGTCCCCAGTGGAAGGTGGCAGTCCACTCAGATACCTCTAAATTTTAACAGCCTCGTCTTTGATGAATGGAACATACTTCAGTAGTTCCAAAAAACTTCGTTCATACTCATCAATGGTCATACTACCCAACTTGAGTTCGAAGAACTCCTTCATCTTTCTTTCATAGTATCTTTTGGTCAGGTATTTCTTCTCAAAATACCTCTTAAACTCCTTCCATGTGACCTCTTTCTCTCTGATGTGTTGCACCTGCACCAACTGATCCCACCACATGGATGCTTTTTCTTTTAGCTGGTACATTGCAATTCTTCCTTCTACATGGGCAGAATAATTCTGCAGTTGGAAGTATTTCTTTATACCCAACAACCATATTTCAACATCTTCTTCCTTCTTATGTTCACCATCGAACGTAGGCGGTTTAATCTTGTTGATTTCCCCTTTCAATTCATCCCTTCTAGATTTTCGGTGCTTTCTGGTAGGCGAGCTCGAACTACCGCGTGTTTCCCTACTGGAATGTCTTTGGGAGCGACTAAGATGTCGGCTACCACTCCTCGACCTCCTTTTCCTCTCGGGAGTCCTGACGCTTCTTGATCTCCTTCTTCTTCCAGGGGTTTTGCGACTCTCCGTCTTACTTGAGTCTCCTCCCTTCTCGAGTTTCCTCTCTATTCTTTCCAGGCTCTTAAAATTTTTTAAGTTTAATACACCATGTCGATCCCTGACTTTCATGAGCTTTCGACTATCATCTCGGCGAGCCTAGGCCTCTCTTTGCAATCCTTCAATGATTTTCATTATGTGTCATTCCTTATCCTTTTCTTTTCCGTGCCCATTGGAGTTCGATCCTTCCACTTCCACATTGACATCCTTTTCTTTCCGTTCGTCTCCTGTTTCAGAGGCAATCTGCACCTTTTCCCATTCCATACTCGGCGTTGGTTAATTGGAGTCCTGACCCTCGTTGAACTCTGCACACACACTGTGCAATTCAATTCGAAGTTTGTCAGGCCATTAAAACTTCATGAACAATCCACAACATTTATACGCCAATACAAACAAGAACAAAAGACATTTCGATTCAAATAAGTTTTCTGAGCTCTCATTCGGCTCTGCAATTTTCGGGTCTTCGAAACTTTCGTTTTCGGCATTTCGGGACTTTCGGGTTTTCGGTACTCGGGAGTTCATTTTGCAGTGACTCCCAACCTTTTATCATTTCAATTCCTGAATTCCAAAAAATCGGTTTCCTTATTCTCCAGGCCCACAACATAGTTGTTGTCCTTAAAATCCACTATGATTCTTCTGTCTTCGGAGATTTCGGGACTTACTTTCCTTTCCAACCCCCGACTTCTGAAATTCTGATTTACTTTACCCTCCAGGACCACATAGAATAGTGGTCACCCACAACCAAGGTGGCACGTGGCACGTTCATGAGGGTCCACGTCGCTTTTAACGACGTCATCGGGTCCCACCACTCTCGCTTTTCTTCTCGACCCACTGGCATGTGGTACATCTCCATGTGTCCACGTCCATTCCTAGTAAAATCCAATGGTCAGATCTTTCTCAGATCTACAACGCAAATCCTTTCGGCGTTTCGGGCATCGGAAGTTCGTGCATCCACACATCTTGAACTTCCATTTGCCGAAATCCCGAAATCACTGTCTATTTAACTACTCGATCCAACGGTCAAGTTCTTCTCCCCACGATCTACGGTGTAGGTTGTTTCGGGATTTCGGGGTTTTGGGTTTCGGATCTGTTCACCTCTCCTCACTTCCCATCTCCCAAAACGTCGATTTCTTCCTGGACAATTAATGGTCCAGATCTCTCTTAGATCGACGGTTATGATCCAATCATGAATTCGCGTTTCTTGAATTCTCACGAACTCACCCTTTGACCATTTCAAGTTACGAGTCAGCGAAAGGTTGATCGCTCCCCATGTGTTATTTCTGATGGACGGTCTTGACTAATTCAGGATTTCGCGTATCGCGATTTCCACACTCCTGTGCAATTCCAAAGGGCTTTAAACCCCGTGCACACTTTCCGGATCTGACGGTCACGAGGGTTCACCTTCCCTCCCGAACAGATCCTAAAGCTCCAACACTTATGGTGTGGAGTCCTCTTTCCCTGTGTACTTATACCACACTGGATGCGGTTTTATAATGCCGCTATACCTCCAGAGCTTAAAAACCCGTCAAGTAACTCCTTGACACTTTGGAGCAAACTGGGGTCCGAAATTGGCCTTCCAGACCCAATTTCCCCTCGCATTCTCGGTCCAAAGACCGCTCCACTGGCCCATCTAGGCTCATTGTCGAAACCTTGGCTCTGATACCAAACTGTAGCGCACCTTTTCAGCTACCATGGCTTAATCGCTCTTAAAAGGAAACTTTAACACCACTTGGTACATAACTCATACATGTATTATATAATCCACATGCATTTAAACAAATAAACACATTCTACACAGAGTATTCATATGAGTTACTGCCATAATTAACAAAGCAATAACGTTTCATACTAATTCATATACACAACGTAAATTATGATAACATAAGCAGTATAGTCATGCAAAACATGATTAAAACATAATCAGATACTTATCTTTTAACAGTGGTAGAATCCACCAACCAAGTGAATGCCTTCCACGAACCTCCCAGCCATAGACCACACTGCTCATCAGCTCAGCAGTGGGTCACCCTCGAGCTGGGACTAAGCTCCACCCCGAGACAAGGAATCCTAGGTTAGGCTGAGGTTACAGGGAAAACAACACACAACCATAGGAAGGGATTCTCTCCCAGGAACCACCCACACTCACGGCCCACAGACCCTCATTCCCCACATGCCTGTTCCACCCCAGGAGTATACACCTTCTCTGTCACCTGGACAGTACTTCGACTGCTAACCTCCCTTGCCTTGGGTTACAGCAATAGACCGGACCGGAAGTCTCCGGGTTCTGTGGTAGCTACAGGGTTCCTTCCAGGAGTTCTCTCCTTCCTCTGTGCACTCTCTCGCCTGGAGAGATTCGCTCACAGGTCAACAAACCTCCCATGCAGTCCAACACTGCGTGACCACACGACCAACGAAAAAACAGACACGTCTTTTTCCACATGCTCAGCAATGGAAAAATGGCTCAGGGTCATAGCTTCGGGACAGAGATCTCACGCATAGGCTCGATCTCGGGCAGTGGATGCACATAGATTCTCCAGACACAACACAGGCTTTTTCAATTCAAACAGAGGTGAAACCGGCTCTTTCAGAATCGATCACAGGCTTCTGGTTCAGTACGGAGGTATACATGGGTTTTTCAGTTCAGAAGGTCTACGAGGTTTTTCTGCAGAGCTCGGGTCAGCCGCACTGCTCAGAGCCCGTACACCCTCAGGCAGTCCGCTCGAATGAGAGAGTGAACCCCCCTCACGGTCCACCCAAACTGTTTTATTCGCATGCACCAGGGTCGACACTTGTCGCCCTAGAGACTGCATGCGTTCCACCAGCATGCATCACCTTCCCTTGGTCAGGAACTTAGGATAAAAAATATAAATGGCACATGTTCTTTTGGAATAATAATAAAATATTATTCCTAGGCTTAAGCCCCCCCTCCTAGGCTAAACACTTAGCCCCTTTTCCCACCTTCCAACCCCTAATCCCTTGCCTTCTCTGTGGAAACTCAGTCCCCCTTCACTCATTCATCGTGGTCGGTCTGCACCTAGCGGTGTTTACAATTTTATTAAATGTTTTTACATATATACAAGTACAAAATCAGGCCCTTGGCCTCCAACCCTTAGGCTCTCTGGCCTAACAATCACATAAGCCCACCGACTTATACAAACTTGGCTCACCAGCCTATAACACATATTTACAATTCATTTCATACATCAGATTTACAACTGGGCTCGGCCTTGGGGACATTACAGAACATAACTTACAGTGTTTAAATAATGTAACCACCCTATGGTTATGCACATGGCACGCTAGCTGTGCCACCTACCATCGATTAGACTAGGCAACTATCACCATTATTGTCATCTAGAATAGATGAAATGAAGAGAACTTCCAATTGTGGAACTTTCGATGAGTTTGGGTAAATGACTATCGATGATTATAATTCCAATGCAGTTTTTTTTGTTATCTGTCATTTTCAAGTGAAATGCATTTGACAATGTCACATCATCGCTATTAGTATGTTAACAAATTTTACATCACAAGCAATATAATAAGCTTAATTTTATTTTATATGTTGATTTTTAATTAAAATTGTAATACATTTATTTAATTTAAAATTTGGCAAAATTTGAAAAACATGCTTGAGATTGAACTTTTTTCTTTATCCTAGCTGCGTCAAGTTGATGGCATTGATAGCCTTCTAAAATCCGTGGTCTTCTCACTTTAATTGACATTTATTATTATTATATATGTTGATCTATCAGTCAAAAGCTCTTCGTGTTCTTATACATTTTTTAATTTAATGTGAATACCATTTTTTTAGATTTATGTAAATCTTTATTAGGATAAGGTTGAGATAAATCTTGTAATAATATTGATAAATTGATAACATAGTGTAAATACAATTCCATTCCTTAAGTAAGATAAGTAATAACAATACAACACAATGTAGTTCTTTACCGATATATATACCCATTCTGTTCGGCATTCCCTTCCCCAAATTCGGAGTATGCTAGTTATTAAATGACAGAAAACAAGAACGAAATCAGAACGAGATTTGCATAAGTAAACAACAATATCAGAATTACAAAGTGGAGAAGCGCTGTCATAGCAGTGCTCTGCATTATTATTCTGCACACATAATCTTTAGCTTACTCGTAATATATATATATATATTATAATAACACGTCGTATTATTATTATTCTCCCTCCCTCTGCTTTAGTTGCGACAGCCATGGCGTCCACGGTTTCCCAAGCGTTTGCATGCGTTGCCATCTCCACCCGGAGCCCCAGAAGACCCTGAACCGAACCCTGACCCCGACCCCGAACCAGACCCGGAGCCGTAGCCAAACCCAACGGCGCTACCGCCGCCGGAAGTAGATCTGCCGGAGCCGGAGCCGAAACCCCAACCGGCACCGGGAGAGGAACCATAACCCCATTTATACCCCCAGCTTCCTTGCGGCCCTGATCCATGACCTGAACCTGAAGAAGAAGAAGCACCGCCTGAACCGGAGCTTTCCCCTCCTCCTCCTGCGCCCGCTCCGAAGTTGGACACCATTTCTGCAAACGATTTCTCGTCCTCTGTAAACGTAGCAGTAACGACAACCAAAGAAAATATTGCAAATGCTGTAAATACCAGTTTCCACATTTTAGCAGCCTGAGTCAGGTATCGTTACAGGAAAGTATAAGCAATAAGAAACGCTGTGACTCGCGAGATAAGGCAGAGAGAGCGTGCGCTGACCCCATTTATTGTAGTGGAAGATAAGGTGCCAATGTTGTGTCGGCATGTGAGCGCGCCGTCGGCGCACTAAGCTGCAGCTCCACCCAATTGCTAATTGTCTGTCACCAGTACCACGCGGAAGGAATGGAATGAAAGGTCTCCATATTCCTTCCCCTTTTCGACAAACGGTAATGGATTCATGACTCTACAGTGTCGATGACGTAGTAGTCGTCACGGGAATCAATCACGTGAGCGACGGAGCGATAGCTGGCCACTGCGATCAATCACATTCCACTCAGCAGCTTGAGTGGACTAAATTCACAGGGGCCACAGTTTCGAAAAGGTGTAGCTAAGTCAAATAGATCCATTTTTCAGGAAAAAAAATATGGGTTTGAATCCCGCATGATTTTGTCAGATTTTCAGGGGTAACTTGTATGAATCAAAGTTTTATGTATTTCAAAAATTTACTTCAGAGGTTTTGCCCCATTTTAAACTAATCTAAATGTTCAGAAATCGATCAGAGTTTTAGATTGACAGGAAATTTAAAACTGCACCGCAGGAGGACTTGTCGAAAAAGTAACTCAAGAGTAAAGATTGCTCCAGAGTTAGCCCACTGCGTTGGAAAACCCTCAACTAAAGATGTAGGATTGATTTATCTCTTATGAAGTGAAACACCTCAATTAAATTTGTTATAATCTTAAATAAGCTAAACTAATAACACCTACCTAGACTTAGAAATTGAAACATGCATCAAGCAATCAAAAGAGTTAAAGCCTCTCAACACACCTCAAGGTGTCCCACCTCCTTGCAAGAGAAAATAATAGATTTTCAACCTCCAATATAATGTTAAATAAAAAGAAGCAAGTAATTCACACACTCAAACAAGATCTAATTATTATGCAACAAAATGTATGTGGCTTGAGTGTCCTCAATAAGACATTGCACCTTCTCTCTTACAAGTTGTGTTGAAACCTCTTTGAAGTGGAGATTGTTGAGGGTTAAGTGCGAAGAAAATGAATTCTAATAACCACAAGAAGAAACCTTTTAATTCAAGGAAAAGGAAAGAGGTGAAAAGAAACAAAGAGAATGGCATAAACAATAGACAAACCTCTTATGAGTGGAGGGTATATGAAGACAAAGGACCAAAGCAAGTTCAAGAGTGTGGCCAACTTACACGAGCTAATTTACAAGGGTGGATCCTTATCCAACAATATTCCAAGGCATAAGAGTGTGTTATATATAGACTAAGAAATGTTTGTATGACATAACTAGCCTTTACAAAAAAGGATTGGTTGTACTCTTTTCGTTATGGTAAAACTAGGTTTTTTACTACCAAGTTGCAAGTTGGGAGCAAATTGTAAGTAGAAATGGAAGAGAGGGGTCTCTATACTATAAGCATTGTGTAAGTCATGGGTGTGTACAAAACTCAAAAACCAATAAGCACCAAGGATATGTTAACCAAGTAAACACATAAATAAGCATGCCCCATAAGTTTGGGGGAAAATATAGACCCAAAAGGATATTTTCCAACAAAACAATGTATTGTTTGACATACGGAGCTTAAAATTCGTTAAATCAATAAAATAAAGAATCAAACATGGTGAGCAAGTGGTTCAAAAGGATCAATTATGCAACCAAATTGAAAAGACCAAAGACTACACAAAGGGGAAAACTTCCATGGAGATGAGATCAAATGGAAGGCCATGATCATTTCTTTAGACTGTGAAAGAGATACTAAAAGGAGGGGACTCAGTGCATGTGATTTTGTCACAGGTGTATAAGAGTCATTCAGGTTACTAGGGTAGGTCTTGTGCATGGCTACTATACATATGAAAAAATCCATGTCATGTCATTATTTGGGAAAGTATATGGATAGTATAAATATAAAAATCTATACATTACATATGGTATATTATGTGTATTGAATATTGACACTATGCACTACATCTTGGTAGTACATTATGTTCTTTGAATATAGCTACTAGCATTATCTAGCTATCTAAACTCAATTTTGATATTCACCATGAGGTTGCAATGATGAAAGATATATATTTCTAGTTCACACAAAAAAACATATTAAATCACAATGAGATTGATAGATTAGGTTAGAATATAGGATATGCAATTTCTAGATTTCCAACCTAAGGTGTATATCAAACCCAAATTTAAATCAATATATGTTAGTATAAAACCAATAATCTATGATGAATGATGAAGGCTCGTCTAGACTTTTGTAGAGACTGTTGGGCTAGGGTTTTATAGGATTGGTATCTAGGGTTCTAGGTTGTCGTTAGTAAGTTGAATGGGTTAGAAGAGGAGTTAGTGGACTTCACTAAAGGCCCCATAAAATATCAAACAATATTTATTAAGGGAACCTTCACTCATTCAATCCTAATAGGATTTGAGTTTGTCGATGCCTGTGTGGGTTAGGGCTATGTAGATCAAACCTTAGGTGCAATTCCCCAAATATTTTTTCATGTAGGAAATTGCTATAAGACATAATTGGATTTGGAGTTGTACCTGTTGTCACCTTGAGTAAATATTCAATAAAGTTTAAGGAGGTTTCATCGATTAAAAAGACACAAGGAAGGATGCGTGATAAATCCTCATTGTATCTTGGTTTGCATGCATCAAGTCCTTTGAAACTGTATGGAGAAGACCAACTGAAGTCTAGATTAGGGTTGGAGGAGGAGCATTTTTTGGTGAATTCTATCAACTAGTTCAACAATGTAGTGGACATGCAAGATAGGGTTGACATTATTTGGTTAAGTGAAGTAGAAGGTGGCAAAGGTGGGGGAAAGGAGACTATGGTTTCCCAAACTAGGGTTGTAGTGCAAGCAATGGAAGCAAATGATCACGACACACATTGCCTTAGGAAAACAAAGCCAAAGACGTGTTAAACAAAAGCAACAATGGATGCATTTAGTACTTAGGGAAGATATTTGTATGCACCAAGTAGAGGAGTTAGGAATTAGGTGCTAATCAATCATTTTTTTGGTGGACAAATGTAGGAGAATCACCCCAACATTGGATGGAAGGACCATGGATATTGGTGCTTAGTCACATTCCTACTTTTCATTCATTGGTTTAAGGATAGTTGGCATTCATTTAAAAATCTGACATGTATGCCCAAAAGATCATGGGATTTCACTAGTCACAGTGCCACTCTCCATTATCCCTTAAAAAATGGAGTCCTTGCTTCGATCCGCGTTTGGAGGGTTCGCCTTTGCAATTGGTATGGGTGAAACTCTTAGGTTTTCCACTGGAATTTTGGTCTATGAATGTGTTTAGGGCCATTGGTAACAATATTGGAACCTTCATGGAAGCAAATTGTAATTTCTAAAGCTCTAACACATGTACCATTGCTCACATTTTAGTTGTAGGAGACCTTCGTGAAGGGTTAGCAGAGCGAATAGAATAATAGAGAAGGGATATTGAACATTCTTAATCCTTCAACTATGTTAGTATCCCTTTTCAATGTGCAAGGTTCCATGTCTATGGTTAGCTAGCCAATGATTGTGCATTGAAGTTATCCAAAAAGATATAGGTAAGAAAAGGCAGTGATGCTTTGCCTCTAGGGAAGGAAAAACCATTTATGTCATCTAAATTTGAATCAGAGATATATATGGAAGATATGTGTTCCTTGGATCGAAAGGATACACTATCAACAACCTTAATACTAGAACCTAAAGGAGTAGAGTAAGCACAATTCAGGGTGGAGAAGGTATATGACTTTGTTGAAGCCACGGTTGTTACACTAAAGGTCACTTGTCTCAAAGGATCAAAATATTGAGCTAGAATTAACCTTTGAGATTTAGTCCCCTTCAGAGATGGGTAAATCTTTTCTTGTCTCTACATATTTGCTATATTAAAATAGGGATAACCTATCATTAGATCCCATGGATTTTCCAAGTATGGGGGTCTACAAGGTAAGTAATCCATTTGGGGGGGAGGGGAGGAGGTCGGGGGCGATGGAGTTAAGGGTTGTTGTGGAGAATACTCCCCTGTGGACAAGTCAAACTTGGACCACCTCAAGTGATGTGTAGCAAACTTTTTATGTTCTGCAAAAGGTGTCACTGATTAGCATTGAACATGTTCAAAACTTCTAAAGAGTGCAAACAAATGCAGGAAAATAAATAACCTTAAGGAGAATACCACATGATCAATATCACTTCACCTTTCTTTGTCACCTTTAAAGAAAATCCTTGCTATCAACAAAGCAATTTAGCCCAGAGAAAACTTAGAATGATGAAAGATAATCACTGGAAGAAAGCTCTCAAAGCTTTAGAATACCTCTCAATTGATGAATGAGTCCCTTTCATTGATGTCCTCAATTCCTTTTGTACCATTCTCCATCAATTAATAAGTTTAACTGTTTTATTTTGACTAATGATTTTTTTACGTGAACAAAAGGATTAATATGTATCAATGAAGTATTTAATAAGAGGGCACAATATTATGTATGTTACTTTTACTTAAGGTAGGAAGGGGTCCCACTAGACTCAATTAGGAAATATAACTTATAACATATGCTCATTTATCATTGTGACTCCTGAATCATCATTTTAAACATTATATCATAAATCCATATATACAATATGGAAAACATATCATGAAGAACAATAGATTATATAATCATGTACTACTTGTTCCTCCATTTGTTCCAAAAATTCAAAATCATGATATTTAAAGTTTAAAAATGTCATAGCTCTGAATACTAGACATAATCTTAAAAAAAAGTTTATCTAGTCTAAGTTAACAACGTACTATCATGAAAATAGAATAAAATATTCTTTAAAGCAATTCTGGACACATATCCAAAAATGAAACTTCACTTTTCCCTCTTCCCCTATCTTCTAAGTATCTAATTTTCCATTTACCAAAGTAGAATGAGATGATTCAGTGTTGGGTATTTTATGCAAATGCTTATTTCCTTTCCTATCAACAGGTGATAGTTCCGGAGGACAGGGTTTGATTTCAATGATTGGTGGGCTCTGAACAAAGGAGTTAACTGAAGGAACATCAGGCACGGTGACAAGCAATGAAGTAGTTTTAGGAATATTAGGCCAATTTATAATTCTAGATGCATGTCTAACTTGGTGTTCTTCTCATCCATCATTCTCTTTCATTGGTTGAGGTAATTCAAGGACATCAACAATACTTAGGTGTGGTTGGAGAGGGGCATTTGTAGATGCAAAAACCTAAGGCAAGGCTTGTTGTCCTCCTAGAGAAAGGTGCCCAGTTTGAACCAATTGATTGAATTCTTCCGAATTGGCATCAAAATGAACAAAAAATTGGATTCTCTTGTTTTCCCTTCTTGCCAAACAACATTTGGCCTTATTCATAATTCCCTCCTACTTCCCCTAGATCCTCGACTGAAAAATATCATTTAAAATCATATAAAAAGTTATTCTTTATTCAATAGTTATCAAATACATAATGATTATTAACTGTATGCAAATAGAAAACATATAGAACTTTCACTAGATGTTCATTAAATGTGATTTACAATAACTCAAATATAAGAAAGAGAGGTTTAAAATAATGAAGGGTTGTTGAATGACACAAGGATTAAGCAGGTATGTATTTTAGTGTTGAGTTTCAAGGCTTTGACTCTTTATTTGTTTATTTCAATCATTTGCATGAATAAAATAACACCATTAAAATAACTTTGCATGGATTTAGTTGAAATTTTTGTTTGAAACAATACTCTTTATTATATGGTATATGGTATAATGCCCAGATTCAAAGTACCATTCCTTTTTTTTTTATGCTACTCTTCAAATAATAAATATTCCATTGGAATATTTTGCAAGCAACTTTTACAAAATATAACAACACATCATATTCATGGCAAGTTTGTCAATATACCCAGATTGGAAAACAAAAGTATGACTTCAAGTTTAGTTCAAGCACTCCTACAATTTCTCAGTGAATGATATACTTATGCAAAATAGAGTAATGCCTATATTTTGGATGGTGAGAAGGTTCATTTGACAACAACTCAATACAAATAATTTCCTTTTATGCAAAATGTCAAGCAAAGACAAGGTATATACATTTCTTCTTTAAAATGAAAATGGGGTTATGTTATAATCCTTGTTTTACAAAGGAACATTTCTTTACGACTTCGAATGAGGATGGGCATGGACAATAACCCAAATACCATATGACAAATGCGTGAAAGATAGGACAATGAATTCATAAGGTCTTCGGTTACTGAAAATTCACAAAAAGCACAGATTTATGAGGAAACATATGGATGCCAAATGAATATCAATGACATGGAAAGTGTCTTGGAAATCATGAAAAGTGCTAGATATATAGAGGTTGTAGATACACTAGATAATGTTGAAATCATCTTTTTCAACATGTGTGATTCAAGAAAATGTTGAACAAGAGGTGCGACAAAGCCTCAACTACTGTTATGATCTTGGTTGAGTCGGTTTCTGCATGAGAAGGAGGGTTTTCACAATTTCAAACTAGCTCAAAAATCTCAAAACCCTAACGATCTCCAAAGTATCTTTATGAGATAGCATACCACTTCACTTAATCTTGTTGTTCTAGTGCCTTAATTGTAGGGATCTCATCAATTCATGTATTTACTCTCACGTTATGCAAATAGTTGGGATTGCCAATGCTTTTTAATACGAGCAGTCACAATAGACCATGAAACGTTCTCAAAATATTAACATATAGTTATCAACCGTATTTGTAGTAGGCTTATAACATGTTACGAGATAGATTATAAACAATAATTAGTTTAAACCTTGTAGTGCTATCACATAAACTTTCCATACATGATTTTTGAAATTCCTCCATAACACCTAAAATGTATTCATAATGCCTTGCATTGATACCTATGCCAAATGCATAATGAGGAACCAAAACTCTCTCAACATCACAAAATCAAAGGTAAAGCAAACGAAAATGAAAACATGAAACTAAAATCAAATCTAGAAAAGGAAAAAAAAAGGGACACAGAGCAAAACTTATTTATTTATATACAAAGTTGTTTACATTTTTATATATTTATTATACTTTTCTCTCTATTTCAATATAATGATTTAAATGTGAACCATTTGTGGTATATGAGAAAAGTATGCCATCCTTGTCTTTGAGTAAGTATGAATTATTTCCAATGACAGAGGCAACTATGTATAGATTGGAGGAAATCCTGTGGGACTAGATATATAGAATATATATTTATTGTATATTATTCCAGTTGTATTACAACAATGAATGACCACCCTTACCCTTATATAGAGTTTTTAGTGAAGAGATGCAACTTTCACAACGATCAATTAAAAATAGTAGTGATTACATATATTAATTATTAATGAGAATTTAGTTATACTACAAGTCATCACTTCTTCAAATGCTTCATCCTCGAAGCATTATTATTTTTATGGCTAGATTTTTTTGGATTTTTGGATTCTTCATTAGAATCTTCTAAATTTTTGTAGTTGTCACTATAACTCTCTATTTCACATATATATAATTGTTTTCCTTTGCATTTGTGGCATGGATTCAAGTTAGGTGCTTGACATATAAAACACCGACTTTTTTCATCTTCTCTGTTAGGTGGTGGAGTGATCCGGATTTATAAATGGAATGGAATGAAATACAAAGTTATAACAAAAACACATAGATACAATGAAACTTGACTTCTATTATTAAATGAAATGCGTTGAACTGTAAAAATGCAGACTAAAACAAACTCACTCGAGGGTTGTAGCTTATCTATGAAAAGAGATGCGACGGCCACAGACATTCGTTAGAGTGCATTACAATGAGGCCGAAATGCCTTTTTATCATAAATAAGAAATGAGGAAACCTTAAACATCCAAAAACCTAACCCTAGGAGATGAAACACCAAAAGACTTGTGGGCCCCGACGGGGTTAGTTGGTATGCCAACTTCCCGGGGTTGTAACTTTCTCATATGATCTTAGTTTGGCGTGCTCGATAGCTAGTTGGAAAGGTCTAACCGAGAAGTGCACATTCTAATCGACCCATACCATGCATTTGACTATCGTCTAGGCATTGTTGTGCCCAAAAAATAATGTTTAGGGCCTCAAAATTGCCCTGTAAGTTTAAGACTAGAAAACGTGTATAAAAACTACCAAAATGAAAAACTATGCTTTGAGAAATTAGAATAGGTGGGTGGCCACCAATATCCACCTAGATCAATCCTCCCCCCTTAGGAAGCAATGATCTCCATTGTGTTGAGTTCCCCCTTCAGATGGAGAAATTTCTGCTGAACTTGGCCCCGTGTGAGCCACTTACCTTGGTGTAGGAGTTGCCCTGCTTTGACAACTCGATAAAGTTGGATCCTCTGTTGGCGCGTTCCCTTAACCCGTGTGTCCATGATTTGATCAATGGTTGCTTGTTCCATACAGTAAATGTTGAGCTATGTCGATGTCAACTTCTCTATTATCTCTTATGTGTCTAATAATGGTGGAAAGTATGGCAGAAGGAGGTCCACATTGAACACTAGGTGCAAGCCAAGGAAGGGGGGAATGCTTAGATCAAAAGCAGTGTCACCCATATCCTTCATGATGGTGTAAGGACCATAACGAGGTGGATGAAGCTTCTGATGGGGTCTTGTAAGGTTCTCATTCTGCAAATGCAACCAAACATTGTCTCCCATCTGAAACTTGTGTGGCACCCAATATTGATAATGGCATTTCTCGTACTTAACATTGGATTTCTGAAAAATATCATGGACTTGTTGGCGGATGCACTGAATCCATTCAATAAACTTGGGGGATTTGTTGGCCTTAGATTGAACATGGAAAGATTTTGCTTGTGTGGTCGCAAGGGGTAGTGCGACATCAATGTGACCCAATGGTTGAAATTCGAGCCCCATCTAAAAGGGGCTATGGTTGGTTGAGCTATAGAGAGATCTATTGTAGTTGTGTTGAACATAGGGGAGACTCTCATCCCATGTGCGTGGATGATTGGAGTTGTGCATGCACAAGATATGCACAATCATCCTATTGACGACCTCTATCTGGCCATCAGTTTGGGGGTGGAAGGTAGTGGATTTGGTGAGCTTGGTGTCCAACAGTGACCAAAGGCTCAACCAAATGTGCTTAGGAACTTGTTGTCCTGATATGAGATGATGGTTTGCAGTATCCCAAAATGTACCCACACTCATTCGAAGAAGATCTTGGTAGTGGCCTCCGCTATGATACTCTTCTTACAGGTTGTCAAAATGGCCATCTTAGAAAATCGATCAACCACCACAAAAAACAGAGTAATTTCCTTGCTTGGTTGAAGGAAGGCTAGACATTTATTCCATCAAGATGGATTCTCAGGTCCTATCTGGAGTAGGCAGAGGGGTGTACATGCCTTACTTTTTAATGGATGGTGGATATCGGTGGCCACCCACCTATTCCACTGGCTCATGGAATCCCTTTGTAAGCGGGAGTAAACTTTGAGCTTGGTTCTTCATAATGAGACCAAGGAGGTCGCTGAAAGAATAATAATTTTTCTTCTGCCACCTTGGCTTTTTATTGCAATTGCTCCACATCCTTGATATCTATTAGCTTAATTTCGTTTCTTATGTCTTCCTTTAATCCCGATATGGCAATTTATAGGAGGTGACCATCTGATAAATCAATCACAAGGGCAACAAACACATGTAACTCATTAAGGATTTCATCCACCATGCCTACTTATTGTAATCGAGTGAGTTTGGAAAAGACTTCCTTTTCCTCAATGTTCTGAAATCTCCTGAAAAAATGCTTCCTAACTGTCTCCCATTCCCTTGATTGGGATTTTGAGTGCCACCATAAGAACCATTCGCTTGTTGCCTTATCTAAGTGCAACGATGAAGTTAATTTTCTCCTCCTCGTCATACATCTTGTGCAATGATTAATCCACCTTGTGGTTTTCCTGTAATATTCTCCATCAAATCTTGGTACATTGAATCTCAGCTTGGGCATAAATTCAGTAAAGCATCCTAAATTGGCAAATGTTTGGGGGGCAGAAAAAATGGAGTGGTGAGAGTGGAAATTGTGGCTATTTAATTCTTTGTTCTCGTTTTCCAATTATGTAACATGGGCCTTGAGCTCATCATGGTTTTCTCCCAAAACCTTTAATCCTTGTTCCATGTTATCGATTCTTGTGGAGAAATCATCCATTTCATTAAGATCTCATCCATCGAGGCTTTTAATTCTTTTATATCTACACCACTGAGTTTGTTAGAGATCTCTGTCACCGAGGGTTTTAATTCATTTAACTCTTTATTGGGTGACATATTGCTTGTGTTGGATGACGTGTTTCGTGTGGCACCCGAGGCCTTTCTTGAAGTTTTTGAATTTCTTATGGTTCCCTTTAATAGTTTTTTAATACTACACCTTCAAAGTTAAATGTCTTTAAATATTTTAAAGAATATATATTAAAATATATTAGTTGAAGTGAGTGGTGGGCTTCTTTTCTTGAATTTGGTTTCACTAGCTTGGGTTTCTTTAGCAGCTCATACAACTAAAAGTTTTATTCCATGTCTATGTTTTTTTTTTTTAAATTTGTATTTTAGTCTTCCTTATTCACACATTATTCACTTTTACGTGAATATTTTTAAAACGTATCCTCCACGTAAAAACATATTACTTTTACTTATTTTCTTTTTCATGTTATTAACTTTTACGTGAATACTTATAAAATTTCTTCAGGCAGATAGAGGACTCTTATGGTGGAATGGAGTGCACCTTTTTTTTTTCAAAACCAAGAATATGCCAAGATATTGGCTTTGATACCAATTGGAGGAGATCCGGTGGAACTAGATATATAAAATATGTATTTATTATATATTATTCTAGTTCGTATTACAACAATGAATGACCACCCTTATATAGAGCTTTTAATGAAGAGATGCACCTTTCACAACTTTAAATTACAAATATTAATGATTACATATATTACTTATTAATGAGAAGTTAGTTATACTACATGGACCTAGCCACAATTTCCAAAATTTTGAGTGCTTTCCTTTATTAGCATGAGAAGAATCCCATAAAAGCACCTTTTGACCAGCTCCAAAAATAGTTGTTTTAGCCTTTTTATCAAAATATTTTTTAACTGATTGTTGTCTATTTTTAAAATTATTCAGAGAGCAATTTCTTTGTTCCCAAAGAGCCAATAGAGCATTAAATCTCTGAGGAATATTTGTTGAATTTAACTCTTCAGCTCGTAAGGCCAACCGAAGAGAAGAGGTCCAACATGCATAACAACTTCTTGACCATAAAGTAGTTGAAAATGGGTATGACATGTATTTGTTTTCATGGTCGTTTGATCTTCCTATAAGGCATAAGCCAATAAAGTTTTCCATTGGCAGGGCTTATTATCAATAATATTCTTTAATATTTTAACCAAATTTTTATTTGTAGACTCAACCTACCCATTTCCTTGAGGGTAATAGGTTGATGAAGTGAAATGTTTCACTCCAAACTTACTACATAAATGTGTCAACTTTCCGAACATGAAAGTTGGCCTATTATTAGAAATAATTTTGATTGGTAAACCAAATTTAGAAAAAATATTCATTTCAAGGAAAGAGATCACCTGATCATCTTTAACATGCTTGAGAGGAATTGTTTCAACCCACTTTGTAAATTAGTTTGTTGTGGTTAGGATAAACACATGATTTGCAGAAGAAGTTGGATTAATAGGTCCAATAAAATTTAACCCCCATTTTGAAAATGGAAAATCATGTATAACCGGTTGTAAAGGCATAGCAACAAACTTCTCTTTACCAACAACCTTTTGACATTCATTACAAGCCTATACAAACTTGTATGAGTCTTTAAAAATTGAAGACCAATAATAACTGATCCTTAGTATTTTATTAGCAGTGGCTTTTGTTATCGCATGATTTGTAGGAAAGGTTTAAGGCAGCTTGAGTCAAGGCTTAAAACCGACGTAACAGGAGCTTCCCCACCCACTGTCACCTCGATGGGGAGCTCTTTCTATTTAGGATGGCTGGTC
>JZKD02S1674810.1:46164-62431 GCA_000966675.3 Picea glauca
TAAGGGGGGATGTTAGGATATTTAGACACTTAGGAGTTAGTTAAGATCTACTTGGTCTAATATGTCGTTAGGTAAAAGTGTGTTTCTTAGTGTGTTTCTTTAGTATGCATTAGTAAGTTAGGAAATCTGACGGTCACAATGTGTTCCTGACATAGAGTGACCCAACGGTTCATACTCTCCTCGATCTTAACGGCCATTGATCTGTGGCTTAACACCCGATTGATCCATGATCTCTATTTAAAGAGAATGGAGGGTCATTTGTTGATGATCGATTGTGAGAAACTCTCTTTTAAAATCTCTTTGTAATATTTTTCTTTGCATTAATAAACTGCTCCAAGTGGCCGTGTTGGCTGGGATGTGGATGTTTCCACGTAGGGGTTTTACCATGTGAAAACATCGGTGTGTTGATCTTTGATCTGGTTATGTGAGTGGTTACTGAAGGTGTTCGCCCTCTATTGAAATACATGTGTTTTCGAACACAAGTTTGGGGCCAAACCCCAAGATAAAACCCTCTATCTCACAACCCCCTCAATGAATAATGCGCCCTCCTTCAGCCAATACGCCCTCCTAGAGAAATAAATGATTATGCAAGACCAAAACCTTTAGAAAATGATGTAAAAGGACACTAGGGTGATGGAAATAACTCCCAAGAATCCTTCCCCTGAAGATCTAACTACCACAAGACAAATTGAACCACTCTCTCAAGATGGGTGTGCCCTAGCTCTACAGAAATGCTCCAACAATATGCCCTGCTGCCTCAAGAGATCCTGTAACTTAATAGTAACGGTTGTAGAATGGTGAGGGAGGAATATTTCACCTTTGTGACCAAGCTTGGACTAGGTTAGGTGAAATATTTCACCACCAAGCTGATCTCTAGGGTTTGTTCAGTCAAAACCCTCAAAACCCCCAAGTGCATGGGCTCTCTAGAAAGAAGCCAGACATCAAAATGATAATCAACATAATGAGAGAATAGGGGCCCCTATCTCTCTTTCATCCTCCTTGTTCACCTTGTCTCTCCAAGTGAATTTTACTTTATTTTATTATTAATTAATTAAATCACTTTAATTAATTAATTAACCATTTTACCTATAAATAGTTATTTATCCCTCCTTATGGCTTCTCTGACCACTGAAAGTCACTTCTCATCATCCTATCTTGTAGTTCTATTCCTCTAAATTCCAATGAGCTATTACACTAAGAGGTTCTTCCAAGTATTATGCCCAATATGACCTTCTTAGTGAATTTAATTAACATATAGCCCATAATAACTCAAAATTACGGAAATCGTCGGAATGCAACGAAACCAAAGCCAAGTTGTGAAGAATGGATCATGATGATGAAATAAGATGAGTGATGTAATTCAGGCCCATTAAAACCCCTCAATAGATCCTATACTCGCTATCACCCCCATCTGGCTACTCTAGTCAACATAACACTCTATAATATAATGATCTCCAAAAGTGGGGACATTACAGTCCTCCCTACTAGAATATTGTTTTTCCTCAAGCAATAACTGAATCAATCCACATACAATACCGAGCTCCCATGTCCACCTGTAGGACACAAAGTAGGCTCCATCCAACACCAAACTACCTAGCACTCTAATCCCTGGATCCCATATCAATATGGGAACTACAATACCCTGTGAAGTATAGTCTTGTAACATATCATCATCATGAGTCTCCTGCAAAGGACATGTGGCCTCAACTCGGAATGAGTCTATCCTCCAATTCCATACCAAGATCAACACGGTCTCCATTGTAATCATCTTCTTGTGAATGAGCACAGTCGTCACATCTCTTCTCAAAGATAATCTGCCACCATTCCAGCAAGCTTGTTTTCCGCTTCATTTTACAGTTTCAGCTTATTTCCTTATTGAATAGAAAACCAATTTTACTGTATCTCTGTTATTCTGTGTTAAGAATCTAGTAATAATCTATAGTCATTTCATTTTGCTCATAAAATCTGAATCATCTATGTGCAGGATCACCAGGCTAACACTGCACTACTATGATCATGATTTTCTGCTCACAGTATACATATTGGATCCCCCACTCCTGGATCCTCATGATGAAATATATGTGAAAATTGGACCTGTTGTCAAGAAGTTGAACCTTGTTGACTCTTAGAAACGAAACAATGAATGTTATGCTCGCAAATTATTTCCAATATTTATTATTTATCTATATTAATAATATACGAGTAGGTGGGACCCCCTTGTTATACTCATTGGAATATGGTGGATAAGCAACCCTTATATTTTTTCTGTCTATGTGATGGTAGCAACACGGTTCTCTACATTTCATTCTGCTTCAGGTCGTGGTTTAAAATGTTATGGTAATATGTGTTGGTTGGATGATTAAAACATGGCACTAAATGAATTTGATGATCTCTCATAAAATATGATAATGTTTCCTTGTGGATGATATAGTTATAATCTAATTTTGGTTTTGATATTGTATTATTCATGGCAAGAGTTTGGTGCTCTTGACCCTTTCTACTATGGTGATGCGCATTGTTTGCGTTTCATATTGGGTTGTGTTCCTAGCAAGTTTTCATTTGAATAAGTTTAATAGTGGAAAGGGGTGGCGCACTTTGCAAAAGTGATATGGAAAATGGATATTTTTTTTATTAATGGTGTAGTGCTATGGTGAGTTGGCTAGTAGGCTTGGCTCATACTAAGGATTGAATGAAGTCCGAAGGGAGAAGTGACATGCATTTACTACACGTCACTCAAACTCCCCTCGAGCCCATCACCCTAGTCATTCTTGCATTGTTTGGCTCTGGTATTTGTTGTTTCTCCTCCTTGCTCAGTCGTGGAGGAAGTATATAGTCTTGGTTTTCTCCTCACACAGACTTTTTCAAGTATGGTTTTTCTTATTTTTCCATTCATGAGAGTTACTCTACCCTTTGAATCAAATTTTGGTTCTAGTTTCTTGTGGTCTATTTGATTCTCAAGTTGTTATGATGTTTTGAACTATGTATTTGTCGTTTCATCCTTGTTTTCTTATGGTGGTTGTTCTGGACTATTGACTTCTTTTTTTTAAATGGTCGTGGGGTTCTTGTTATGTGTAAACCTTCGCATGCAAGAATTGTTGAATAAAGATTGAAATGGAGCCTACTGTGTCATGTATTTGTATTCAGGTTGGCCTCTATGTTGAAATTGGTTATCACAGTTTTCCAAAACTCTGGGCTTTGCAAATACCCCACCTATGAATTAACATTACTAGTCTCTGTGGCTAGTGTACACACGCCATATTTCGACACTGTGGTTTTAATGTGAACTAATGAAAGACTTAAATATTATGTGCCTTGTCTTGGTGAAACCCTGAGTTGTTAGCTTACTTGCTATGCCCTCACCGACACCATTGCTTGGTCAATGTTATACAGTATAAGGGAATTTCTACCCAGAAGTTGACGAGAGCACTATTTGTGCTTTTTGGTTCGGCATGGGTTTATATTTGGTCGCTTGTTACGCAATGTTGTTAAAAGGGGTTGGCTTCATTTTTTTTATGTTGGAAGGTGCAATGTGTTGTTTTGAAACCCATACAGCCAAGGGAAATTTTGCATGTTTTCTTTCTTGTGGTAAATTGTGTTAGGGAACCTATGGAATAAGTTGTTTGTGCCATTCAAATGCCAAGCTATTTGTTCGAACTGCCTGTTGTCTCTACCATTGACTATCTTGAACCCTAAATATTACATTGATATCGTATTTACTCCAGTTTGAGGTTGATGAGGAGCACTGTGTGTGCTCGGTTACTTGGGCATGGTTTTGTTGGGTTCCTTGTTTGGTAATTCTGGAAGAGATATGTACCCACTTAATTATTTGAAGCTTGTGATCAAAGTATTGAATGTTATTTTGGTTTCAATCATTGTATTGATTGAATAAAAGTGACACATGTGTTCAAAATGTTTGAGGCCCAAATAAGAGTTATAACGTCGAGATTGGTTGCATTGAACAATGGTTAAATAAACGATGGATATGATTTTATTGTCAACATTGTACGTACTCATGTCGATTTTAAAGGATTAGGTATTGAAGTTAATGTTATGGTCGTGGCTCAAAGGCTATTGTAGTTTCTTATAGAGATTACAATATTGTTCGTTATGACTATCATATGATGATAATGTGGATACAATGGCTACTGTGATTAAATAATTCTAGGCATATAGATTATTGTGTAAAATAATTTGGAAACCAACAAGCAAATTTGTCAAAGAAAATACCAGTTTGGATTATTGTTTTGGAAAAGGAACATTGTTAAACTTTGAAGTTCTGGATAGAGATTTGTTTTAGTTGCATTTAAGGTAGCATGTTATGATTTTGTTTCACTTGAATAGTATCCATATTGATTCCCTATCATTCTATCATTTTTCGTTAATTGCATTCCCCTCATAATCCCAATTTCACTTATTGCATCCCTATTCTGTGAAATAAATTTAAAAGGAAAAGTCTATGTAGAAGCGACAAAGAGATAACATAGCAAGGGTTGTTGACCAATATTTTGATATTTTATTACACAGTTGAATTGTTTTATTAATTGTTGACTAGTATTCGTATATTGATCCCCTATCATTATACCACTTTTTGCTAGTTACACTCCCTCCATATTTCCCATGAACCCTATCACCCCCTATTCACTTGGCAATTAATGAATGGTTTGTTATGGATGGATTTGCATGTATCTCGTGTCAATTTTTGAACCAATTTTTTATTCATGTAAGTAGAGTGTCATGTATGATTTATTAAGAGCTTCATTACTGACGAGCTACTACTATAGGATGATCTTTTTCAGTAGGGGTAGCAATGGCCTAAATAATAGAGGCACGGGAAATTGGAACAGAGGCCATAGGAGGCCTAGATTTTCTATCCATTTTGATGTTGATCCCCAAGAATTGAACCAGTTGTTCCAAGCTCGGTTATTTAAATGGGTTGGACATGGAATAATGCATCCTCGACCAGAAATACCTCCTTTTCAGCCTCCTCAGAATATCCCTGTCATTCTCGTTCCTCCACATGTGTCATTGCAACCTAAAGTCCTCGCAAATGATGGATGTCAAGATATCGTCAACCCGCATGTCTCTCACCATCGTGGTTGGCCCACTATGTCATTTCCTTTGCCACGACCTATCAATCCCAATGTTTATATTTCCCATGTTGTTTCTCTAGTTCAATCCTCACATGCCAGTAAGGGACTAAAAATTGATATTCCCCAACCTGTGCAAGACAAGGGAAAAGTAGTCGCCTCTTCTTCTTCCCTCTCCAATGATTCCTCAAAATATGTGTCTTCTTGCATGCATTTGAAGGATTATTGCTCCCATGTGATCAGCGACACACAGCCCCAAGGGTCTAATAAACCACGGGCTACTTCTGAGAAGTCTAAGGGAAACTATAGTGAAAAAAGGAAAATTGCCTCACAAAGTGGAAAATATGGATTTTAGATTATGTTTTTATGATTTAAGTTGATGAGGATAGTGTTTAGTGGTTTTCATAATTTTTGGACAGCAAGCTATGTTTTGGTATTTTTTGGATAATGTAGATAATGTGGACATATATATTATTTTTGGATATGATATAAATTATTTATGATATTTAAATATCCAGTTTGGAAGATATTAAAGGGAGTTACAAGGGTGGCATATGGCTAAAATGATTTTTTTTTTGTATTATATTTCATGAGTTGAAAGGAAAAAATGACGGGAGTCACAAGGGGTCCCACCTACCTAGTTATTATTAATTAATACCCTTAACTATATTATTATTATTTATTTCTCCTAAACTAATTAGGTAAGTTAAATCAACTTAACTAAAGAAAGTAGTTGAACTACTTCAACTTATTTGGAAAGAATAAAAGTTGAATGAGAAGAAGAGACAAAAGGAGAATAGAAGGAGAAAGAAAGACTAAGGTTTGTTCTTTGGTTTCATGAGATAGTTTCAATTTTCATTCTTTTCTGAGTTTATTCAAAGCCTAATTCTCTTTTTGACAGCAGGGTCTTATTGTAGACAGCAAGGTTCAAGACTAAACCAAACTTTTCAGATGCTTGTTTTATAGGTGTTTATCCATCCTTGATAGTCTGTGTATTCTTGTCTATTTGTTAATTAAGTTTCATGGATGATGAAGGATATCTTGCAGATTCAAAATGGCACCAGTTTTTGGCAAGCTAATCCATATTGTAAATTTTAGTTTTACTTTATTGTTGGATTCTTTTTGTATGGTGTTCATCGGGGATCTCTAAATCAGACTTTGGTCCATGCCCTCGCAGGGGTTTTGTAAAGAGAAAAACAATTTGATATCTCAAAATGAAATAAAATTAGATTGTTATTATGTCTCATACATGTGTATTTGTGACTTGTTACATTTTTCTTTTTCATCTCCATGTTTACTTTATCGTAAAATCTGTGTACATTACAGAAACTTGTATAAATTTTATTTTATATTGAAACATTATTTTCATTAATAAATCAGCCTCAATCCTAGTAATTAATACTTGCGGATTGGGAGAATATTTTGAGGCTATAAAACCCCGGGTGACATTCCCGACTATCTTTTCCTAGCCAGGAAAGATTCAAAAATGATTGAGTAAGGTGATTCATACCTTTTCCTCAACATTTATTTGGCGACCATACTGGGGATATCTTCCATATCTCTCTAGTTGATTGTATTCATAATTATCATTGAACATTTCTGCTTTTGTTTTTTTACTCTTTGACTATTTTCTTTTCGTCATGATGGTACCTGCTACAAGGTAGCCCAATATTAAGCACGGTCTTAAAGACCAAACCAACATTGTCTTAACTTTATTCAATACCATCTTAGAAATCGCTAATACCCAAGTTGAGCTTGAACGCTCGTGGGAAGTAATTGAACAAGACATAAGTATTCAAGAATGTTGGGAGGCCAGGAAAAGGCAGCCTAGGAATCAACTATAGCTCTCTTTTTCCTAAACTTCTGATTTTTTTTCATGTCCTCAAATCCTCGCATCTCTAGGAGAATAAGAGGATTGTCTCCTGAAATCACTCCTATCATTGAAATAGGAAGAAGGAAAGATATTATGTCAACCCAACAAGGTAATCTAAGGAGAAATTTGTCTGATTTGTCTAGTTTGCATTCCTCACCCTCACCGACCATTTACAAAATGGCATATGTGGGTGGCTCTGGTGGCACTGGAGGTTCCTCATCATCTCAACCTTCGGCCTCATCAGTGATTGGTAGTTTTTATAGCCATCAAATTCCTATCCAATCAACTACTAACCCTGCTAAGGTCATAAATAAGTATGGGCTTTTTCAATTCGAGGAAGATGTTACTACTACCCCATGGCATGTATCCTCTCCCTTGAACCTAGCACCTGCTACTCGTCCTCTACCAAAATTTAAAGAGCATATTCCTAGGTTTTCAGGAAATAACATAGTCACTACAAACGAACACTTGGTGGCATTCTCTAATGCTTGTCACAATACAGGATCTAATGACAATGATACTTGCATGCTCTTATTTGTCAACTCCCTCCAAGGGAAAGCAACGGAAGATTTCTTTGATCTCCCTCCCAAGATTCTTTCCACTTGGAAAGATTTAGTTTACTAGTTCAAATCTACTTATGGGAAGTCTAAGAGCCCAGACAAACAATTACGGGAATACAATAACATTGCATACAAGGAATACAAATCTAATTAAGTCTTTCAACCTTCGTTTCACCAGGTTGTATAATCAAATTCCTAAACGTATTCTCCCCTAGAACCAAGACACTTTTATGCATTACTATAATGCTCTACCTACCCCTTATCAGCATAGGCTTGAAGAAAATCTATTGACAATATTGGTTTCGCTCTTCATACTTGTCTAGAGTATGAAGAACAACTAGAAAGAATAGGTCTCCTCAAGGGGGACTCGATTAAAAAAACGGACATGTCTTACCTCCTGCAACTTGTACAGGATATGAAAAATTGGATGATATCATACGAGCGAAAGGGAAATGTCCCTTCACATACGAGCGAAAGGGAAATGTCCCTTCACATACTTCTGGGGCATCATCTTCTTCCTCACCACTTCTTAGGAATACCAATGAAAACAATTTTTTTCCCAAAGCCATCATGTATTGCAGTTGATGTAACTTTTCTGAGGAAAATCATGAGGAAAGTACTTTTGAGGTAAAGAAAAGTGCCAGAGATAAAACATTTGGCAAAAAGTATGAAACCACCATTGTTGTTCTAGATTGGGAAGAACTGGAAGATTTCATGATCATAAACACTAGGAATAAATCCTATGCTTCAAAAGGAAAATATAATACCCCTCATACTTCTTCTAGCCCAAGCTCATCTTCGCCAGTTGCTATTGTTCAAGCTACTAAAACTCTTGACAATCAAGCAATTCCTTCCCCTCTTCCCTCTTCCAAATATAACATTCTCAACCAATTGGATAGTATCAAGGCCGATGCTACTGTTTTGGACATGGTTGTCGTCCCTGAACAGCAGAAGCATCTAAAACATTTTATGGAAGGAAAATGTTCCACCATAGCCAATCTATCTGAAGAGAAAAAAAAAGAGGATTCTATTGTAAATAAAGTAGGTGTAAATAATTTTAGATATCCTGTAAAAAACCCTCCATTTTTCATTTCTGTAAAAATTATGGATAAAATATCCCAGTGTTGCCTAATTGACGACGATTCGGGCCCAAGCACAATGTCAAAAATTATTATGGAAGAGGTAGGCTTATCATGTACTAATGAAAATTATAGAAGCATGCTCTCATATAATAGCCTAAAACAGACGACTATATGTGAAATCAAATACGTGACTTTGGTTCTGTGTGCACATCCTGAAATAAGGACAACCCTTAACATTCAGGTAATTGATATTCTAGTAAGTAACTATTCTATCATCTTAGGAAGAGACTGGAAAGCCTTGACAAGTGGATATCTTTCACTTGATGGAACACACTTATCCATTCCTCAGAATAGAAAGAATATCATAGTCCTAAGGGAAGGAAGAATCTCACCGTATATAGAGAGAATTCCACAGCCTAACTTAAACTATGTCAAGGAGGACTTAGGAGTGTACTCCATCTTTGCGGATGAGAATGATACTACCCTAGAACAAATTGATTTGGAGGCTGGTATGTGGCACATGCATTTCGATGGCTCATGCTCCAATGAAGGTAATGGAGCTAGCATTATCTTATACTCACATGTAGGTAAAATTCACAACTTTTCCTATAGGTTAGAATTTGCTTGCACAAACAACATCACCGAATTTGAAGCATTATTGTTAGGCATTGAAAATTCCTATAATTTATGTTGTGGACACCTTACAGTTTTTGGGGACTCTAAACTTGTTGTGAACCTTGTACGTAAAATATATTATCCTAGAAATAAGTTGATGAAATGCTACACCCAAGTTGTTTGGATGCTTATCTTGAACTTATTATCATTTAACATCACTCATGTTAAAAGGGAACTTAATTCAATGGCTAACAGGTTAGTTGTTTTTGCAGTGTCTCCTACTCGGATACTTTTGCCACAAAGACCTGATTGTACTTTTCAATCTTTATATTGTCCTCATATCCCTAACAATGTAGATTCATGGTAGGTCTTCCCTAGTGATGAAGGCATTTGCACTTTCATACAAAATGAACCATATAAGCCCGAGCATATTATATCCATGGAAAACAACAAAATTTTGAAAGGCTTGACTCCTCTAGAATGTTCATTTTCATCGAGTGATGTAGGAAACAAAGAAACGCATAAAGAAGAGGAGTCAAAAATTAAAGTGGGTGAAACCTTTTCCTTGAACATTGGAACACCCAATTCCCCAAAGAATGTTAATATAGGTGCCCAATGTACTAATGAAGAGAAGCTGAAATTTACTGAGTTACTTCATGAACTTCAAGATGTTTTTACTTCGTGGTATGAGGATCTTCGTGGTTTTGATCCTTCTCTTATACAACATGCCATTCCTATCAAGGAAGGTATAAAACCATTTAGGAAAAAACAAAAACCCATTAACACCGCACTTAAAGCTATTATTAGGAAGGAGTTGGAAAAACTCTTGAAAGATGGGATAATTTTTCTTGTTAAGTATTTTGAGTGGGTTTCCAATTTGGTTCACGTTCGAAAGACAACTGGTCAGATTTGATTGTGCGTTGATTTCCACACATTGAATAGAGCGAGCGTAAAACACCATTTTCCTCTCCCTAATATGGAAATGATTTTGTAGCATGTAAGGGCCACAAATGATGTCCTTACTTGATGGTTTTTCTGGTTATAATCAGATCAAGGTAAAATGGACTGATAAATACAAAACCCCTTTCACTACACATTGGGGCACATTTTCTTATGAACGCATGCCTTTTGTTTTATCTAATGCAGGTGTCATTTTCCAAAGAGCTATGAATATAGATTTTGATAATCTGATCGGTAGGATTATTCAGGTTTATCTTGATGACTTGACTATATATTCAAAGAACCGATTGGATCATTTTGGTCATCTTAGAAAATTTCTCATGCGATGCAGAAAGTTCAACATTTCTTTAAATCCTTCTAAGTCTATATTCAGCGTTACCAAGGGCAAGATCCTTGGACATATTGTTTCTGATTTAGGAATAAGCATAGATCCTGAAAGGATAACTACTATTATGAACCTTCATGCCCCCACTTCCAAAAAGGAGGTTCAAGCCTTTATGGGCATTATCAACTTTGTTCGTAGATTTGTTCCTGATTTAGCTTTAATGGTCAAACCAATTCACAATCTTCTCGAGAAAGATCACTCATTTTCTTGGACTGAAGACATCGAGAATGCTTTCGTAATGATTAAGAAGGCAATTAGTTATGTGTCAGTTTTGGCAAAGCCGGACTTTGAGAAAGATTTTATTATATACACTGATGCCACGGAGGAAGCAATTTTTGCTATTCTCGTATAATGTGATGACCAGAATAATGAAAATTCAGTATCTTACATGAGTCAAAGCTTTTCAGATGATGAATTGAAGTATTCTTATATCGAAAAACATGCTTTCTCTCTTGTTAAAGTTGTGGAGAAATTTCTCCACTTTATCCTAGGCAAGCACACACTCGTAAAAGTCCCGTTTCCTGCTGTCAAGTTTTTTGTTTCACAGACTTATCTTTCAGAGAATCTTTCACATTGGCTTGCCAAGGTCCAGGAGCATGATTTAACCATCATGACTTCAAAAATAATTAAGGGATGAGACTTATCCCTTCACTTGGCTCAACATGTTGAATCAGGTGAAGAAGTTGACGAACAAGATAATCCTCTTTCGGCACTATTTTACATTGATATTCAAACCCTTCTTATAGATGAACACCCCTGGTATAAAAATCTAGTGTATTACTTGCAATATAAGAAATGTCCAAATAGTTTAAATACCCATCAAAGGAGAAGACTCTGTCTTGAATATTCCAGATATATCATTTTAGGATACTTCTTGTTTAGGAGATATGTCGATGGTATATTACTTCGATGTGTAAATAACAAGGAAGAACAAAAACGGTTACAAGAAACCCATGGATCTTCAGATTCTGTTATTCACATGGGTGGCCACTTTTCTGCTAAAACAATTGCTTTTAAAATCATGAGAAAAGGGTATTACTGGCCTTCACTTTTTTGAGATTCTTATAATTTTTCAAGATCTTGTGACAAGTGCCAAAAATTCACTGGGAAAGAACGTCTTTCTGCCATGCCTTTGCAACATGTCCTCCCTGATATTCCTTTTTTAAAACGGGGTCTGGACTTTATTGGTCCTATTAATCCTCCATCTTCAGTAGGGTAGGTTTTTATCTTGACATCCACAGATTATTTTACTAAATGGACTGAAGATGTCCCACTTAAACACTCACAGTATGAACAAGTTATCTCTTTCCTTGAAACTAATATTTTCTCTAGATTTGGCATTCCTTTAGAAATTATTATAGACAGCGGTCCCGCTTTTATTTATGCTAAGCTAACTCATTTTATAGCTAAGCTTGGAGTCAAACATTTCACCTCATCGGCTAATTACCCTCAAGGAAATGGGCAAGCCAAGTCTACTAATAAAAATTCAGTTAGGATCATCAAGAGGCTCATTGAAGATAATCCTCGTCAATGGCACACCCTCCTCACTTATGCCCTATGCGAAGATCACACTATTACCAAGGTAAGCATAGGTTGCACTCCCTTTTAGCTTGTTTATGGTCAAGAAGCTATTTTTCCCACCAATCTGGAACTTTATTCTCTACGGCTGATGCTACAGATCGACGAATTAAATTCTTCTAATGTCTCTCAAGGATAAATGCAATGTTAGCTTTAGAGGAACAAAGGATGTTTTCCTTGGAGAACATAAAGAGAAGATAGTAAACCGTAAAAAAATATTTCAACAAAATTTTTCATATTTAAAGTAAATGAGAAAGTCTTGCTTTGGGATTCATCCCATGTTGATAGAGGAAGACATTCGAATTTTCAAAAATTATGGTTAGGTCCTTTTAAAATCGTTTTTGTCCTGGGTGCAAATTCTTAACTTTTAAAATAATTGGAAGAGCGATTATTTTCCTATAGTGCCAACGGTTCCCACTTGAAACACCATGTGGAACCAGTTTGAAGGTTAAATGATGCATGAAGGTCACTACTATATTATAATTTTCTGCTCCACTGTTTTGATTTTTCTTTGTTGTTTTTTTTATTTTCCGCTATTTCATTTCTGTTGTTTTTCTTTTATTGATTTCTTTCTCTTTTCAAAAATAAACCTTGTATCAGTTCTACCACAACAGGGTCATTCTGTAAGTATTGTTAATCAATAAAAATCAAGTTACACAGCTGTCATGATGTCCCCCTTGTAGACATCACTAAAATTGATCTATGCTTCCAGTATTGTTGTTAGATAGATAATTGGATTTCTATCCCTACTTTTTTCTTTCCCTTTCTTCCCTCCACGCTAAGATTCAAGAAGAGCACACTGGAAATGTTTCTCCTTTAAACAATAAATGATTTTACTATTACCAGTCGAATTTTATTCATACAGGAATAAACCCCTCATACCTAACACTTTTCATGAGCTATTCCCAAAGTCTCGGATCATTTTTTCCATTAAACCGCCTCACTCCCCCTGTTGCATAATCATTCTGGTAAATAATTATTTGATCTACGGTTCACCTGATCTGCAAAACCAAACATTTTGAGTTCTTAATATGTTGGAAACAGATTTCCCTATGGATTCGCCAATTCATTGATGCTTAGAAACACAACGATGAATGTTATGCTCGCAAATGATTTCCAAGCTTTATTATTTATCTATATTAATAATATACTAGTAGTTGGGACATCCTTGTTATACTCATTGGAATATGGTGGATAAGTGCTTATATTTTTCTTGTCTATGTGATGGTAGCAACACATTTCTCTATAGTTCATTCTGCTTCAGGTCATGGTTTAAAATGTTATGGTAATATGTGTTGGTTGGATGATTAAAACATCGCACTACATGGTTTTGATGATATCTCATAAAATATGATAATGTTACCTTGTGGATGATATAATTATAATCCAGTTTTGGTTTTGATATTGTATTATTCATGGCAAGAGTTTGGTGCTCTTGACCCTTGCTACTATGGTGATGCACATTGTTTGAGTTTCATATTGGGTTTTGTTCCTAGCAAGTTGTCATTTGAAGAAGTTAAATATTGGAAAGGGGTGGTGCACTTTGCAAAAGTGATATGGCAAATGGATATTTGGTTGATTAATGGTGTAGTGCTATGGTGAGTTGGCTAGTAGGCTTGGCTCATACTAAGGATTGAATGAAGTCTGAAGGGATAAGTGACATGCATTTATAGCACGTCACTCAAACTCCCCTCGATCCCGTCACCCTAGTCATTCTTGCATTGTTTGGCTCTGGTAGTTGTTGTTGCATTGCCTTGCTCGGTCGTGGAGGAAGTATACAGTCTTGGTTTTCTCCTCGCATAGAATTTTCTAGGTATGGGTTTTCTTATTTTTCCATTCATGAGAGTTACTATGCCCTTTGAATCAAATTTTGGCTCTAGTTGCTCGTGTCATGTGTGATTCTCAAGCTATTATGATGTTTTGAACTATGAATTTGTGGTTTCATCCTTGGTTTCTTATGGTGGTTGTTCTGGACTGTTGGCATTTTTTAAAAAAAAGGTCACGGTGTTCTTTCTGTGTGTAATCCTTCTTATGGAATTGTTGAATAAATATTGCAGTGGAGCATGTTTTTCCATGGCTCTCTATTGAAATTGGTTATCACAATCCACCAAAACTCTGGGATTTGCAAATACCCCACCTATGAATTGGCATTAGTGGTCTCTGTGGATAGTGTACACACACCATATTTTGACCCTATGGTTTTAATGTGAACTAATGAAAGATTTGAATAGGTTGTGCCTTGTCTTGGTGAAATCCTGAGTTGTTAGCTTGCTTGATATGCCCTCACCGACACCGTTGCTTTGTAAATGTTATACAGTATAAGGGAATTGCTACCTAGATGTTGACGAGATCACTATTTGTGCTTTATGGTTGGGCATGGGTTTATATTTGGTCACTTGTTAGGAAGTGTTGTTAAAATGGGTTGTCTTCATTTGTTTTTATGTTGGAGGGTGCAGTCTGTTGTTTTGAAACCCATATAGCTGAGGGAAATGTTGAATGTTTTCTTTCCTATGGTAAATTGTGTTAGGGAACCTACGGAATAAGTTTTTTGTGCCATTCAAATCCCAATCTCTCTGGTTGAACCGCATGTTGTCTCTACCATTGACTATCTTGAACCCTAAATATTACATTGAGATCGTATTTACTCCAATTTGAGGTTGATGAGGAGCATTGTGCGTGCTCGGTTACTTGGGAACGATTTTGTTGGGTTCCTTGTTTGGTAATTCTGGAAGAGATTTGTACCCACTTAATTATTTGAAGCTTGTGATCAAATTATTGAACTTAATTTTGGGTTCAATCATTGTGTTGATTGCATAAAAGTGACACCTGTGTTCGAAATGTTTGAGGATTGAATAAGAGGTATAACGTCCAGATTGGTTGCATTGAACAGTGGTTAAATAAACGATGGATATGATTTGATTGTCAACATTATGTGTACTCCTGTCGATTTTAAAGGATTAGGTATTGAATTCAATGTTATGGTCATGGATCAAAGGCTATTGTGGTTTCTTATAGTGATTACAATGTTGTTTGTTATGACTGTCATATGATGATAATGTGGATACAATGGTTACTATGATTAAATAATTTTGGGCATATAGATTATTGTGTAAAATAATTTGGAAACCAGCGAGCAAATTTGTCAAAGAAAATACCAATTTGGATTATTGTTTTGGAAAAGGATCACTGTTAAACTTTGAAGTTCTGGACAGAGATTTGTTTTGGTTGCATTTAAGGTAGCATGTTATGATTTTGTTTCACTTGAACAGTATCCATATTGATTCCCTATCATTCTATCATTTTTCGTTAATTACATTTCCCTCATAATCATGATTCCACTTATTGCATCCCTATTCTGTGAAATAAATTTAAAAGGAAAAATTTGTGTATAAGCGACAAAGGGATAACACAACAAGGGTTGTTGACCGACTTTTTGATATTTTATTACACAGTTGAATTGTTTGATTAATTGTTGAATAGTATGTGTATATTGATCCCTTATCATTATACCACTTTTCTCTAATTACACTCCCTCCATATTTCCCATGAACCCTATCACCCCATGTTCACTTGGAAATTAATGAATGGTTTGTTATGGATGGATTTGGATGTATCTCGTGTCAATTTTTGAGCCAGTTTTTAATTCATGTAAGCAGAGTGTCATGTATGGTTTATTAAGAGCTTTATTACTGACGAAATCCTACTATAGAATGAGTTTTTTCAGTATGGGCAACAATGGTTGAAATAACAGAGGCAGGGGAAATTGGAACCGAGGCCATAGGAGGCCTAGTTTTTCTATCCATTTTGATGTTGATCCTCAATAATTGAACAAATTGTTCCAAGATGGGTTCTTTAATTGGGTTGGCCATGGAATAATGCATCCTTGACCAGAAATACCTCATTTTCAACCTCTTCAAAATATCCCTGGAATTCTCGTTCCTCCACATGTGTCCTTACAGTCTAAAGTCCCTGCAAATGATGGATGGCAAGATATCATCAACCCGCTTGTCTCTTGTTGATTAAGGTTGGTTGTCATTGATGTCAACCCTTGAAGAAAGCCCCGCAACACAAAGGTTTGGGTAATGGACCCAAGATTGTTTGATGTAAAGATGACTCATTATTGTCTT
>JZKD02S1674810.1:83080-124418 GCA_000966675.3 Picea glauca
TACGTTTCAAGCTATTTTTATGCATTTTGATGCTTTAAATTGATATTGAAACTAATGTCACTTGGGTTAGGTACCACTTCTATTTTTGGAACAGGATTGCCAGTACCAGGTACCAGCTCGTACCCCGTGGAGGTACCAATGAAGCCGCTCAAGATCTGTGTGTTATGGTCAGAATGGGAGACAGAGAGATTCACATGACAGTTGGAGTCATCGCTCATATGATGATGGAAGGCACAATGATAGAACTGGGTCGTTATATTTCATGATTCACACTTCGTGACACTACGTGTCACGAAGATGTGAAGACCGTTTAAAACTTGATTTCAAGCTATTTTCGGATCAGGGATCCGTTTGGACTTACGTATTTTTGCTTAGACTGTTATAGAGGATGATCTATATATAACCAGAGGATCACTCTTAATAGACGGTTGGGTTATGTTATGTTATATTGTGAACACATGTTTTTGAATACAAGCTACTGTTGTGTTATGTTACTCGACTGGTATACGATTTGAAGTATTTTCTTCTGAGTTAATGGAGCGTAAAGTTTATAAAATGTTTGCGTAGAATGCTATAGTTAGTTCTGGTTCTTTCCTTCGACGTTTGTACCTTTTGGTTGGGCCCGCCAAACAGGTGCAAGTCGTTGTTGTTCTTGCATTAAATTTAGACTATCTCAGTAGCGTAGTAGTTGCCTGCATGTTAGTTTATTGAGCCTTGAAATTAACTATTCAGAATATTGATTGATTATTCTTCAATTGTATCGTTTCCAGCATGTTTCTATCTGTTACATTGATGAATATTGATAGCATGGTTGATCCCTGTAGGATTTAAAGTGCGAATCAGAATAGCTCTGTTCCAGTTTTCAATGTGAACGTAGAATTGAAGTGAATGCAAGTTGGATTTACTTTGCTTTGGATAGGATAGTTAGGATACCCTGCTTTGATCAAGATAGCTCGATTACTTTACTCTGTTAATATAGTTAGGATTGAAATTGATCATTAGAGGAAGCTTCCGGTACCAGTAGGGTAAGTAGGATATTTCTCTGTTTTTTTTCTGTGGACAGATTTAGATTCATTTGTAATGCTCAGATTAAATGCATTATAGAGAGATACTTTTCCTGTCATGGCTTAGATAGAAATGGTGATGATCGGTGAATGAAGACAGTGTTAGATAGTTGTGTGAAATTACAGCAGAGCAGAAATAGAAGTATCAGCACTCAAACATAGAATTGCTTCTCTTTTGATGAATTAAACAGGAAATGATAAATTTCAAGATAGTCATTAAGATTCGGTTTCTCAGAGTGAGTTTATGTTTTCTTTTCAGGATAGTCTTTAGATAGGAATTATCTTACCTGCACATGCAGTGTAGCAACTCAAAGTTTACTTACCCTGGTTTGACAATTTAGTGTTTCAGGTCATTTAAATCTTCAATTTAGCAGCCTGACACTTGGTACATGGGTGGATGCACTTGTTTATGGTATAGGTTTATTACAGGTTATTTGGTACAGGTTGGTGCATGGTTGATGCACTTTTTTATGGTACATGTTGATTATAGGTTGAGGTACAGGTTGATGCATGGTTAATGCATGGTTCAAATTTATTGGTACAATTTTATAGTGGTATATCTCACAAAGATAGGTTGACAGTGGTTCCATCATTCTACTTCTACTTCAGGGTGGCAGGATGGAGCAAGGACAGGTGGTTGTAGCCACCTTCCGGTTGTAGTCGGAGAACATAGGGGGTTGTAGCCTCCTTCTAGTTGTAGCCAGAGAATTGAAGAGTTGGAGATTCCCTCAGGTTGTATCCTGAGAAACTAGAGGGTTGGAACCTCCTTCCAGTTGTAGCTGGAAAACAAAGGAAGTTCGTGCTTCCAATGAATGTAATTCTTCAAGACATATAAGAAAAAGCATTATGTGGTTTTCTCTCGATTTGGGTTTCCACGTAAAACACCGGTGTACTGTGTATGTGTATGTTTGTTCATTTGTTCATTGCTTATTTACTCTGCAACGATTGGATGATAATTCTTCATTGATATAACACTTGGATGATATGGTTAAAAAGAATTAAATTTCTCTATTAATGATTCACCCCCCCTCTCAGTAATCCAACATCTCTCACCATCATGATTAGCCCACTATGTCATTTACTTTTCCACCACTTATCAATCCAAATGTCCAAATTGTCTGTGATGTTTCTCTAGTTTAATCCTCACAAGCTAGTAAGAGACTAAAATCTTATATTCCCCAACCTGTGTAAGACAAGGGAAAAGAAGTTGCCTCTCCTTTTTGTCGCTCTAATGATTCCTCAAAACATGTGTCTTCCTGCATGCATTTGAAGGATGGTTGCTCCCATGTGATCAATGAGATACAAACCCAAGGGTCTAATCAACCATGGCCTACTTCTGAGAATTCTAAGGGAAACAACAATGAAAAAAGTAAAATTGTCTCACAAAGTGGCAAATATGGTTTTTAGATTATGTTTTTATGACTTCGTTTGATGAGGACAGTGCTTAGTGGTTTTCAATATTTTTGGAGAGCAAGCTTTGTTTTGGTATTTTGTGGATAATGTGGATAATGTGGACATATATATTTTTTTTGAATATGATATAAATTATTTATGATATTTAAATATCCAGTTTGGAAAATATTAAAGGGAGTTACAAGGGTGGCATATGGTTAAAATGAATTTTTTTTGTATTGTATTTCATGAGTTGAAAGGAAAAAATGACGGGAGTCACAAGGGGTCCCACCTACCTAATTATTATTAATTAAGAACCTGTTGACGGGACCTAAATCCCTTGCTTCAACAGTAGGAACCAAACCCTCCATCGAGGCCCAATTAGACTCTACAACATTTAAAATGGAATGGTTCTCCAGATCTTACGATCCAGCCAATTTATAGATGGGCTTTGTGTTTCTTTGTGAAGGCTCTTCCTTCGGTTAGGACTATTTTCTTCTGTAATTTCTCTGGGGTGGGGATGATGTGAGAGATGAAAGATAGCATAAACCAACTTGACAATTAACAAGATTAAGTTTTAACCACTGGGGAAGAGGTTAAGCTTGGGATAACCCGCTACTCAACATGCAGACAATTACTCTATACCACAGGTCTAGTACTAATACATTAACCGTGTGAGCATCTAATTAATGTCTAAGAAACAAACTATCAGAAAGAAAGCACATATGTAAAAAGATAATGGAAAGAAAAATAATTCATCTACCATAACCATTCGTTACATAAAAACGCAACGATTTATCTTCATCATTAAAGCAAAGAACATCAAGACATTGCACCAGATAACTTGACAACAGAATTAATTGCTCTTACTCATTACTGCATCATTCATGAAATAGGATAGGAAGTAGTTCTTGTCTAGGTCCAATCACATACATCTGATGAAAATAGTTTGTCTTTGGTCCAAAAGGACTTCTCAATTCGTAGCAGTCTCAAAATAGTTCTTAACAGCCCAAAAGAAAGAGTTCTTACAACAACCATTGACCCTTTTCTAATTGGTCAATGTCTTTATTTATAATATAGATTTTTAACTTAAACTAACAGCTAATTGCAATTTAAACAAAACAGAAATCGTCACGTGGAGTTATCTTCTAGCAGCTTCTTTAACAGTCGTCTTGAGATACTTCTTGGAAAGGATGACTGCTCTCGTATTCAGTCCAGATGACAAACATTTTTTCACAAGTTTGAGCCCATGGAAATCTATGTTGTTCCATCGGGGCCGTGTATATTCCCTTGATGTCCACTACATGTGCCCGGTACTTTACTAAATTGAATTTCAGTTGTTGTAGCATGATTCGGGCTCTGATCGGATGTTCAGCGAATTGTCATACTTTCCCTGGCTTCGCATCGGCTATTTTCATGAACTCTTCGGTCCATAGCGCATATTTTTCGGCATGCATCTTGCCTACATTGTTCAAGTCAATGAAATTATCGGGGGTTTCAAACTCGGGGAGCCCGGCATCCTTCATTATTTTGTTCATTTTACCCCAGTGCTTACTACACCTGGTCCATTTCTCTTGGATCTCTCGATGTGGGTCCCAAGACGTCTTGGCCCAATACTTGGCTGATCGCTTCATGTGATTAAGACTACTTTTTCATATCACATGAAAGTCATGTTTTTCCTTATCTCAGCCTTGCTGGTCTGCCTCAATGTACTCGAGTCTTTCTACCGCTTGTTGTGCCCTTTCATACCATCGTTCCATCTCCTTACAAGTTGTGAGTGCCATGAGAGTGTCCTCCTGGAACTCAGCTATGTTTTTAGTTAACAGGTGTCTCTCCTTTTTAAACTCATCGTAAACTCCTTTGAACTCACCTTTCAGATACACAACGGTCCACATGGCGCCCTTATAGTATTCGGAAAGATTGCGCAAGTATTCAAACTCCTTGAGGATGGCGGCTAATTCCTCTTCGTCTCTCCTGGCTCTGTCCAAGGTGGCATATGAGAGGGCTTTTCCTATGCCTATCGATTCAAACGTTCGGGCGTCTGTTGTGTTGATCAAGTTCTCTTCTGTAGTAACTAGGATGGGGTGATCCAATGAGATCCTTATTTTCTTCGCAGTCCTTTGGACAATGGACTTTCTCTTCTGATCGTAGGAGATGGCATAGATATCTGCCACCTCATCTACCGGCTCTGGTATCTATTGATCACCCCATGTTATTTTGTTTCCCAAACTACCGGTGGTGTATATTTGTCCAAGGTTGGACTCTCGAACTTCTTTGGTGTATCTTGCGGCTCCGACTCCCATTTGTTTCTCATCGGGGATTTGAGCATTGGGCAGAATGGAAGTGTCGGGTATAGGCTCGTTACTTACTTGCTCATCAGCCGTAGAACTGTTGATTTCCTTGAGCGGAGATCCTCACTTTCTCTCCTCCGGTTCGGGCCCGTCATTTGGATTTTCCTCGACTTCTGATTTATTGGGTTCTTTTGTGTCGAGGCCGCTTTCGGTTTCTATTTCCTTTTGTGAGACCTCCTGGTCTTGAAACTTGGGCTCAGGGGAAGAGCTATTCTCAGGACCTCCTTCCTCTTGGACCCGCACCGAGGTGCCGTGAGATGACTCTGGACTCTCATCGTCGCTATATATATGTATAAGTTTTCTCAGGGGGTTAGGCACTTGGGTTTCTATCGAGATAGGCACTTGGGTTTTTATCGAGACCCGACCTGTCTCTGTTTGAGTTGTCCCACCTTCCGAGGAATGGACTGGTGATGTTGAGGATTAATGATTACCTAACTCGTTGGTGTTATCAGGATTCATGGGATCGAGGTCGCTTGACTCTGTCGGGGCACTTCGGATAGTAGTTGAAATCGCAGGCCTTATGATAAGGTATGGATCATCCTGCATCCGCTTCATTAGCAGCTAGCCTTGCTGGTATAAAAGTGCACTCATATCTTGTGCATCTTGATCTTCAGGGAGATCCCTGATTTGTACCAGGGATTCTTGTTGAATTGTGGCAGCCTCGACTCCCTCTTGGGGATCGCCTATTCCCTCACCCGGTTCAAATGCTACGGTTTTTTCCTGATCCCTGAGAATTTCTTCAGCTGTCTACTCCAAAGACGTTGCTTGTTCTTCCAAACTCATGGCCTTGAATCTGGTCATTCAAGGATCAACCCTTATGGATATAACCCTTTTTGCTTATTCTGACAGCCTAGGGCATTCTTTCCTGAACAGCAAAAAATAGATACGTGCAATAAAATGGTCACAGATAAGGGCATAGGATTTTTTGTACCTGTTATCCCATAAAATGTTTAAGTATACATGGACCGGGAGCTCTGAAGAGTGCCAGTTCAAGTTCATTCCAGAGAAAATTTTCTTGGCGCAGATGACATCTAACAGATACGAGGCCATGTAGAAAGAGGGGGTTTCCCCCTCTTTTGGCATCTAGGCCTGTCTTATGCAGGTTCTCAGTTGTTTAGAGATGATAGCACCCCAATTGAAACTCGTGCCTAAAATGGCTACCGTAAAATCTAGGGGCATCCAAGCCTCTGAAAACCGGTCGCAATCCTTCTCCCCATGTAACCCGCAAAGAAGAGCCATCAGGTATATGTATGGTTCTCTTAGATTGGTCATTGGGTACCAACCGATGGTCTGGTTCGTGAATTTTTTGTCTTCCCTCCACCACGATGCCATAATTTTGTTGGTATCATGTGAAGCATAGAAACTCAGAATGAAATCAATGCTCATCTTTTCTCCCAACTCCGTGAGCTTGTAGTAACTCTCAACCTCTAATGGTAAGAAAACCCCGACGCATCCACCATTATCATCGTTGATTAAACATTTATGCGCGTCAGTGTGATCAATGAGACACTTTAGGAGCTTGATGCAAGGAAACATTGGAGTTTGGCTTGCCACCATGTGTAGATAAGCTCTACGGATGTTTGGGAGGACATCATCATCGAGCCTCCTTGTATCAGGATCGTTGTGCGGGGTATACTCGACGGCTTCTTCTTTCCTGATTTTCTTAAACAATTCTTCCCGTCGAGGAAATGTTGTTTTGGCTCCAATGTTTGGCTCTATGTCTCCGAAGGCCAGAGGTTGGATGAAGGCCTCCTTGGAAGCTGTCTTGATTACAAGCACCAGTTTTGGGGTGAATTCTAATTGTCTTGCAACTGTTGAGGAGGATCCCTCTCATGCTTCTGGTTCTTGTGGCTTTGGCGCTCTTGGGGATTTCTTAGTGGAGGGTTTCTTTGGAGGCATTGTTCCTGCAATTAAAACAGCCTTTAAACATGTGTACAGAGTAGTTTCAGGTTGTGAACTCATAAACTGAAACATAAAATTCCATAAGTGGATACATACCTGTAATGCTTGCTAAGAAATTTTTCTAATGCTTACTGAACTTCAGACGGTTTATCCAGGTTGTCGTCCATGCTCCTCTGTTCGTTCTGAAATATTTATCGCGCAAAATAAGATCATGCATAATGAATTCGATAGCATATAACTGGAGAGACTTTATCCGTCGTATCAATCAATTAATACGACTAATAAATACAATTCAAAATGAAACTACCATTGATTCTTTGTACCGCAGAGGCAAATGCATTGTATTGGTAAGTTAAATGGGTTCCTTTGACTCGTGCACGAATTAGCAACTAACGCATGATCCGCAATCTTATTCACACTTTAAATGTGTCATACCTAACGGATCCATGGGTAAAACGTCTCATCACATCCTATATCTTCGGCATGGAGGTCAAGGATCAGCACTTTAAAATGTAAAATTTTAATGTGTACTTTATCTTGTAACTCTCCGACACTGAAATTGCTTAGGGTGTCGGCGATATTTCTTTCCTCTTTGCACGATGCTTATCTCTTCATTTTCATGTCGAAGCTTAACAGGTCGTTCTTCGACTTATTTGGAAATAATAAAAGTTGAATGAGAAGAAGAGACAAAAGGAGAATAGAAGGAGAAAGCAAGACTAAGGTTTGCTCTTTGGTTGCATGAGATAGTTTTAGTTTTCATTCATTTTTGAGTTTATTCAAAGCCTAATTCTCTTTTTGACAGCAAGGTTCAAGACTGAACCAAACTTTTCAGATGCTTGTTTTAGAGGTGTTGATCCATCCTTGATAGTCTATGTATTATTGTATGTTTGTGAATTAAGTTTCATGGTTGATGAAGGATATCTTGCAGAGTCAAAATGGCAACAGTTTGTGGCAAGTTGATCCAGATTATAAATTTCACTTTTACTTTATTGTCAGAGTCTTTTTGTATGGTGTTCATCAGAGATCTCTAAATCATACTTTGGTCCATGCCCTCGCAGGGGTTTTGTAAGGAAAAAACACTTTTGATATCTCAGAATGAAATAAAATTGAATCGCTATTATGTCTCATATATGTGTATTTGTGACTTGGTTACTTTTCACTTTTTGATCTCCATGTTTACTTTATCGTAAAATCCGTGTACATTACAGAAACTTGTATAAATTTTATTTTATATTGCAACATTCTTTTCATTAATAAATCAGCCTCAATACTAGTAATTAATACTTGCAGATTGGGAGAATATTTTGAGGCTATAAAACCTCGGGTGACATTCCCAACTATCTTGTCCTAGATAGGAAAGATTTGAAAATGATTGAGTAAGGTAATTCATACCTTTCCCTCAACAAACCAGTAAAGGTATCTCTATGGGAACAACATCTTCCCAACCATCTCCATACTCGATCATGAGTATCAACAGGGAGAACTTGTCTCGCCTCATAGGACAAGCCCCTACAAATCCTCTCAAAACCATCCAAGAGTGAAGTATGTTGCTCTTTGGCACAACCTGGGCCATCATAAGATGAGACAAATACTAACCAAATGGAATCCTAGATCCCATGGAAAAATTGGAATTTCATCACTTCCAATCCCCACTAACTACTCATGTGTCATACTAATAATTGTCGAAATCCCTCCATGCTCATCCCTCTAATAATATGGATATGTTTCTCCCTCTGAGATGTCTGTTATCTCGTGGCCTAAGAAGCTCACTATCACGCCCAAGGTCTTGATTGTTTGTCTCTAATGATCCACCCCTATCTTGGGTTATGCAATAAAGAAACACTTGTCAGGTGGTCTCATCCCACCAACTCTCCATGTCCCCTGCCACTGTCTATCTCCCCCTATGTTGTTTTCAATGATGAAAGCATCAGGAAAAGATAATAGAAACATATTTAACCAACTATAGTACTGGAAAGTATCATATGATTTGGTCAATCCTCAGGACTGGACCAAGAGCTCATCCACTGGCACCCATTGTGAATCATCATCTAAAATCCAACTATCGGGTACAACAGTAGATAACTCCACAAACTGTTGGTAAATCACTCTCCCCCAATCATCTCTCAGATAGATTCTACTATTGTGAAGGTGATCTCCCAGTACTATGTGTTGTTGCAAAGGAGAGGAATCTCCAGACTCCACTAAGTGTGTCTCCTCCCTGTAATCCAATGCGTCCCCCTGAATCCCACTGTACATCTCTCTCATCATCATATGTCCAAGGTGTATTGTCAGATCATCCTCTGTGTGGATATCAACCAATCCTGGAACACAAAGGAAAGTGTCCTCGTAACTACCCCTGGCTCTAGAATCCTCATGTGTATGTGTATGACCGACTGTCTCAGAACTACCCATGAATGGTGGCCCCTATGACACCCAAAAATCCTCAAGCAATGTAACTAAGAAACATATATGACTCTTTGCTGAGATAGATTTGGTGTATCTCTGACCAGTCTCATCAAGGAGCTCCTCCAATCTGGAATCTGATTCTTGAAGGGTTGTATGTGTACCTTCCAAGAATCCTCGTTTTCTCACCAACTCATGAGTGAGTCGAACCACCTCCAACTCCCGATCCCTCAAGGCCCTGTGCTACATCTCGTCAACCCATAGTAGGTAATCTATGTCCATCAAAAATTTTCGGTAGCCCTCATCATGGTCACTCTCTCCCTGAGAGTATGAAATTCATCCATGGAAAGTCCCCCATCTGATATATTATGTGCCATTGATTCCCTCCAAAAATAATATTCCACCAATGCATGTGTGTCCTTAATGTGTCTAGTGGTTGCCATGATCATGTCCTCGCTGACTCTCAATTGTCCTGCCAAGTGTCATGACTCATGATCACAATCATGTTGAGGTGCTACTTCATGCCCCTCACTGCTAGTGTCAACCATGGAATCCCCAACAACACTCTCCATAAAACATAAGGCATTGAATTGCCCACTCTCCACTATGCCACTGGGTCCTCATGTATGCCACTGCCCACCATCACCAATTGTTACCTCTATCTGAATCACATTGTATCATGTATGGGCAGTTGTATCCTCTTATGCATTCACTCTGCTACTATCATCTGCGCCTGGATCCCATACATATGTTTCTAGACACATGTTATGGTCACCCCGACCAATAAGGAGTGCATCCTCATCACTGCAGATCGGTCCTGGAAGTAAGTGTCCCATCAAACTGTCAGTCTCCACAACTTGATCAAACAATGGAGTCTCCAAAATGGGTGACTCACACTCCTCATACTGATAGGTATGTGTAAGTTCCACTATCTCCAAGTCATGTCTCTCCTCCTAGGTCTGTAAATCCATATGCCCCTGGTGTACAATCCTCCCACAAGGTTCCTCCACCATATCATAGATGTCATTGATATCATCATGTGTCGTGGCTATCACAGGTGTCTAATAAGATGAAAAATGTGTCACGATCATCATAGAAAGCTCATCCTCCTCCACGCATGACTCCCTAAAATCCATGTCTACACCCAAGGGTGAGTCATCCGACCTCCTAGTCTCATCATATCTTAGTGTTAACACATGTGAATCCTCACACGTGTCACCACTGTGTTGAAGTGTTGAATCCTCAACATTGTCTGATGGGAAAGATAAAGAACATATGATATCATCTTGTCCATCCAACTGTCCCTCAAACGTTCAAGAGTCACTAGCATTATCGGACTTCTCTAAGTAGGCATCTATGGTTGCATCCTCCCGCAACTCCTCATCCTCACTGTCACAGTGCACCTCAACAATGTGTATCTTCCCTTTACCCCTACATCTGCGGTCTGAATCCCAAGGCTTTTTGCAACTGTAGCAAAGTTCTCTGCTCCTAATGGGTGTGGGGTTAATCTGTGCTTCCTTCCATCTAGTTTCTTTGGCTCTATTTTCCTCTTCTATGTTGACCCAATGTGTAACCTCATATTTTCTCCACCTATGATTTTTTATGGATATAAACTGTTGGAATGTTACTAGAGCCCTAAATCTCTCATCTAAGGGCGTAATATTCCCTTTCACAATATATAGTCTCTGTAGAAAATTCCATCATATCAATTTCTCCTTATGGAAGACCCTTTAGGCTAGGAGGAATCTTCGCTCTGATACCACTATAATGTTCCCAACCCAATATGCTAGGAACATTGCGTTTTTATTGAGTTTTATGAGTTTTTTGGTTGTGGTATTTTGTCAAACACTTTGTTGATTTAGTCTCTTGAATTTCTCAAGAGTTTATAATGATGGTTTAAGTGTGTGTTTTCAGCCAACAAATAATGAATATGTAGCAAGGAAATATACTCAATAATATGCAAAATTAACAACACCAAATATAACCAAAAATGCCTCGGATCTGATTTATTAATAATATATGGTTGTCCACATATAAAATGGAGCATATATAGAATACAAATAAGAGAATGGAGTATATGGTTGATAATTCCTCAAAATAACAATATATAGATGGATATCCAGGCTTCCAAAATCCTCCTCTAGATGTACACCCAAAATATAGAATACCCAACTTGTCTCTAGCAGAAATATGGTATCTTCCTTAGCAAGTTGCGCCCCTCACTGGTTGTAATAGACTAAGATTTCGGCCTTCTTAAAGATGGCCTCCAAATCTCTTGGAAATGATGGAAAACAATAGATCGGAACCAATAGATAAATTGTGGAACAAGTTTGGGGCCAAACCCCAAGACCAAACCCTTTATCTCACGACCCCCTCAATGAATAATGCACCCTCCTTCAGCCAATACACCCTCCTAGAGAAATAAATGATTATGCTAGACCAAACCCTTCAGAAACTGATGTAAAAGGACTCTAGGGTGATGGAAATCACTCCCAAGAAGCCTTCCCCTAAAGATATGACCACCACAAGACAAATCGAACCACTCTCTCAAGATGGGTGCACTCTAGCTCTGCAGAAATGCTCCAACAATACGCCATGTTTCCTCAAGAGCTCTTGTAACTAAATAATAACGGTTGTAGAATGGTGAGGGAGAAATATTTCATCTCCGTGACATCAAAATGATAATCAACATAATGAGAGAATATAGGCCCCTATCTCTCTTTTATCTTCCCTATTCACCTTGTCTCTCCAAGTGACTTTTACTTAATTAAATCACTTTAATTAATTAATTAACCATTTTACCTCTAAAAAGTGATTTATCCCTCCTTATGGCTTAGTTGGCCACTGAAAGTCACTTATCCTCATCCTATCATGTAGTGTTATTCCTCCCAATTTCGATGATCTATTACACTAAGAGGTTCCTCCAAGTATTATGCCCAATATGACCTTCTTAGTGAATTTAATTAACATATAGCCCATAATAACTCAAAATTATGGAAATCGTCGGAATGCAACGGAACCAAATCCAAGTTGTGTGGAATGGATCATGATAATGAAATAAGATGAGAGATGCAATTCGGGCCCAATAAAACCCTTCAATAGCTCGTGTACTTGCTATCACCCCCATCTGGCTACTCTGGTCAACGTAACACTCTGTAATATAATGATGTCCAAAAGTGGGGACATTACAAGTTGAGGAGTCTATCTTGTCTTATAAAAGATAACTCGTTGGATGTAACAAGGTACTTTTACCCATTGTATATACTATTAATACTCTTATTTCTGAATATATGAAAAGTAGAAGGCATTTTGAAGTCATGATTGTTTTCAAATGCTTGTGGGGTTACTTTATACATGTATTTGTTGTTTAACTTTTCTGGGCACTGATCATATGGACTTTTTCTATTCTAAGTATTTAGAATTCTTATGTTTTTGTTATTTATAATGAGTATATGGATGATGTTGCGGGTCTCCTCTGCAATTGAAATGATATCTAAAATATTATTGTGTTAACATATTTTTGGTTTCCATGAACTATTTATGTTGTCAATATATCATTTTAAATTGTACTCATCTATTAGTTTTTCTCCTGTGGGATAGGTTAGAAATAGTTAAGTTAGAATAGTTTTCTTTTAGTTTAGATTAAATCTATAATTTATTAGAACTTTTTGGGGGACAGTTCGTTTTCTTTCCCCTTTTTCTTCTTTTAATTTTTAGTGGCAACTAGGCCCACATATTGGTCGGAAATGCTATACCAAATGAGTGTAGGTCTAATTGGGACCTGGCATCAAGAATTATCCATTACCTACTTGACAGGCCATATGGACCCGTCAAAACCTACTGAAATAAACAATAATGCAACTAGTTAACTTTATACAATAGCATATAAAATCATTCTAATATACAAAATTAATACACAACGCAATAAACCATAAATATAACACACAACTTCATGGGACAGATGTTCCACCCAACCATAGACTTGTTTTTCTGTATATCAACATCAAGTCACTCCCGAGTTAGGGCTAGGAATTTATAAAAGATGGTGTCTCTTACTGTCCACTCATAGCTCAAATATTCCCACAATCCACTGGTATTATCCTATAGCTATCTCGATTTCCACCATCTTTCTTCCTCTCAACCTGCCCAACCCAAGGAATGTACCCCTTCACTACTCTTGGTCCATCAGGTTTCCCATTCGTTTATCAAGGTCTCTATGGCACAATTAACCATTAATCTCACTACTAGAAACTCAAGGGAACTCACTGCTAGGAAATTACCAATAAAACAACAACAACAAGCTTTTCGCTCCAATGCAACTCACATAGGAGTTCACTCTTTAGGCATGACAACCGAGTTCTTCTACAAGATTGACAACTTACTTATTTAGTATTCAGCTCCAAAAACACTCCAGAATTCTCCCTCTGTTGTTTCTACATCTCCATAACTCTTCTTTTTCTCTTTGTCTACTTGTTGTTCATGCAAAAACATGACTGTCCAAATTGCCCCTCTATGACCATATGAATTTCCTTCGTTTTCCTTTTTTTTTTACTCACACTCATCCCCAAATTGATTGTACTCAACCCCATGCTCTGAATAACTATGGGATGTGACCTTTTACAACCACCCCTCTTACAGGTATTCGATGATGGGGCTCTCATACACTCAAACAGGAAATAGAAGTTTTATACACAATGATAATAAAATTCAGGAATGTGGGTTTGGATTAATACACATAAATAATTTTCCCATTGTACGCCTCTTGACACTCCCTTCTCTTGTGGAAAACTCATCCCCCATCTTTGTCCATGTCCCCTATCAATTGACATCACATTTTATTTATTAAAATTCAAAAAATATAATTTGCATATTACATCGCTTGGTCATAGCCACATTCATATATACATTATGCATTAAATAAATTGGGGATTATAGAAGGTATGTTTCATGCTCCCTCTCCTAAAATTTTGCACCATCCTTGATGCATAGCACCAATTCGATATACATGTACACATTTTACATTATAATATTCAGAAAACAAAAAATTTCAATCTCTTTAACCTCCAATAACCGTTCCAACCATAATCTCTTGTTCCTCTCAACCTGCTAACCCAAGGAATGTTCCCCCTTTAATGCTCTTAATCCATCAAGATGCACCATTATTTTATCAATATTGTCAATGCAAGTGACCATGAACTATGAGATGTGGTTCTAAAACTCTAGTCTCCCAAAATGGAGTCTTGAATTTTTAGCTTATGTTTTCTTCAAAATTGTCAAAAATTTGTGGGTACTCGTCCCGCATAGTTTTTTCATGCTCCAATGTTGCATATTTAGGACCATAGCAAGTCCATTGAACCTTTACCAACCCTATAGCTTCATTACTAAGAAATTTTACTTCCTGGTCTAGGATGCATACTAGATCCATCTAAAATTCCCCTTCATGACCCACCTGGATCACAATCCAATCAATTATGTAGTTAGGGTTAGGAACATATTTCTTTAATAATGACACATGAAATACATTATGCACTCTCATGGATGCAGGCAATGCTAGCATGTATCTTTTCTAATATCTCAAAAGGCCCGCAGTATCTTGCTGCCAACTTTGGGAAGAAACCCAATCGTAGTGAGATTCTTTTCACTTTCACTTTTAGAAATACATTTTTGTCCACTTTAGAATAACTGAAAACCCTATTCTTTTCTGCATAATTTTTATGTCCATCCTAGGAATATTTTAAATTATTCTTGATCCTTGTCATCTACGCGTCCATTTCCTTCAACAAATCTATCCCATTGACAGTTGTGTCTATTGGGTTATCCTATTTCACTGGTGTGTTACACCTCCTGCCATAAAATGCTTCAAATGGGATCATTTTTAATGAGGCTTGATACCCATTATTGTAAGGGAATTCCACTAAGTGGATACAATACTCCCATTTTGATGGCTGGTCCATCACATACATTTTGATCATGTCTTCAATTATTTTTTTCGTCCTCTCTGCTTTCCTATCTGATTATGGGTGATACCTTGTATTGAGATTTAGATTTGTCCCAAATCCTTTGAACAAATATTTCCAAAAATTGGATGTAAACTTTGGGTCTCTATCTAAAACTATTACCTTTGGCACCCCATGTAGTCTAACAACTTATTTCATGTAGATCTCTGCAATACTTTTTTCCTTGTGTAGTCTTTATTGGGATAAATGTGCAGCCTTAGTCAATATTTTCACCACTACCATGATGAAATCATGTTGCTCCGTCATTTTGGGCATCTTTGTAATAAAATCAATTGTAACCACTTCCCATTTCCACTCAAGAATGGGAAATGGATGTAGCATTCATGTTGGATGTCTATGTTCAATCTTCACCTTCTAGCATTCTAGGACTCTAGTTATGTATTCAACCACCTCTTTCTTCATTCTTGGCCAAAAGTATTGGCTTCTAACAACTACAATTGATTCATGATATCCTAGGTGCCCAGCATATGGCACATTGTGCATTTCTATCAAAACTATATTTTTCATCTCTCTTGAATTTGGCACATATACCTTGCCTCTGTACATGAGTATTTCATCCTCTTGCAACTCATAATATTTAAATTTATGTTGTAAATTGTCTTGATGTAATGTTTCTTTTATTTTCAAATAGTGTTGATCTGAATTTGTTGCTTCTAAAATCCTTTCTTTCAAAACATATTTGTACATGTTGATGGATTTCATATGCATATTGTGTGATCTTATGTTGAGTGCATCAACCACCTATTTTTGTTTTCCTTTGATTTGTTTAATTTCAAAGTCATATTCGCTAAGAAATTTGAGCCATCTAGTTTGTCTAGCATTTAATGTGGGTTGTCCAAACAAATGTTTCAGACCACAGTGGTTCGTTCTTAGATCAAATGTTCTCCCCATGAGGTAATGTCTTTACATTTTTAAAGCATGAACAATAGTTTCTAATTCCAAGGCATGTGTAGCATAATTCCTCTCATGCTCTTTTAATTTTTGAAACTCATAACACACCACATGATCCTTTCGAGTGAGGACTCCACTGATCCCTTCCTTGCACACATCCATGCACACCAAAAAATATTCATATGGATCTACAATATTTAATATTGGTGCACTTGTCAAAATTTATTTCATCTTCTAAAAGTTATTTTCACACTTATAAGTCCATTCAAATTTCACTCCCTTCTTTTTCAAATAACTAATTAGGATTACAATCTTTAAAAATCCTTTTATAAATCTTCAATAATAATCTACAAGACCCATGAATGATCTTACCTCTATCACATTTATTGGTGATGGACACCCTCTAATGGCCTCTATCTTCTCGGGATCAATTGTTATCCCCTCTGCTGAAACAATATGCCCCAAGTAGTGAATCTTCTTTTGATAAAATATGCACTTAGTTTGGCATACAATTTATGATCTCTCAAAAACAATAGCACCATTCTTAAATGTTACTCATGTTCCTATTCCATATTTGATTAGATGAGTATATCATCCAGGAACACAATCACAAACTTGTCTAGATATTCTTTGAACACTCCATTCATCAGGCACATGAAAAGAACTAGGGCATTTGATATCCCAAATGGCACTACCGTAAATTCATAATGTTTGTATCTTGTTCTAAACACTGTCTTGTTGATATTTTATTCCTTTATTCTCACTTGGTGATAACCTGATCTCAATTCAATCTTGGAAAATATTATTTCACCTTTAAATTGATAAAGTAGATCATCAATCCTTGGAAAAGGATATTGTTCTTTATGGTGACCTTATTCAGTTGTCTAAAATCAATATACATCCTTAAGGTTCCATCTTTATTCTTCACAAAAAGAACTAGGAATCCCCAAGGTGACACACTTGGGCATATATACCCCTTCTTTAATATCTCTTCGAGTTGCATCTACAACTCTTTCAATTCTGATGTGCCCATTCTGTAAGGTGTCTTGGACATCGAGGCATCTCCTAGCACCAAATCAATAGAGAAATCAATGTCTCTCTTTGGTGGAAGTCCTAGGATTTCCCCAAAAAAAATTCAAAATCCCTCAAGACTGGATGATCTTCAATGCTTGCAAATTTATCTTTGGCTTCCTCTTCCTATGGGCTACAAAAATATGGCATCCCTTCCTGAAATTATTTTTCAGCTGCATGGCTGAAATTTCTCTAATATCTACAACTCTTGGAATGCCTCGAACTTGGTATTGCTTTCCTACCTCATCAATCCAAGCGATTGTATTGTTCTAACATTCTAGGATAGTATAGTATTTTTCCAACCAATTCATACCAATTAGACATCCATATGAACCAAATGGTATGATTTTTACATCTACCTTTGTGTTGAGTCCATTCATGTATATTGGGAAATCTTTAACCAACTCATTGATTTTTATTTTAGCCTCATGTGGCCAGCTAAAATAACCAAGATTTATTATGCTTACTCCTTTGTAAGTGAAATATTTCAAAAATGTTAGAGTTTATGTAACTATGGCTAGCTAAAAAATTAATTAAAATTGCTACGAGGTGATTATCAATATTACCTTCCACTTCAATCATGGGGGATTGATATTTTTCTTACTTATTTTCCAAGGCTGCACAATTCCTTGGCATTTTTCCTCATATGTCTTCAATTGTTTCATCATCCTAAATGTTATGAACAATCCTCATTCCTTATCCCTTGTGAGGGAATTCCTTGTACAGGTGGTCTCCCTCACATCCCCAATAGTTCATAGGATGCTACCTTGGCCTTTTCCAAAAAGAATCTGCCATCCTAGGCTCATTATGGGTTGACTATCCTTGTTGACTTTTTTGGGAGTTATTTAAGAAAAAGGGTGGCTTAAAACCATTTTTCTTGTTTTATTTCTTACCCTTCATCTTGTCATTCCAAGCTTTTTAGAAAACTGGTCTCCCTTTTCTCTTTGCATAAAGATGATTTTCTCTCATTATGGTCTCCTCCAAAGTCCCAGGGTTATCATATTGTATGTTGTCACTATAGAAGGAGGGTAACCCACTCAGAAATATTTTTATTTTGACCTTCTCATCCTTTATGAAGCCAGCATACTTCAATATCTCAAATGACCTCTTCTCATATCCATCCATTATCATGCTTCCAAATTTGAGTTCAAAGAACTCTTTCATCTTTCTTTCATAGTAATTCTCTAAAAAACATTTCTCTTGCAAATATCCTTTGAATTTCCTCCATGATACCTTATTCTCATCACGGTTCTTGGATTTCTTAAGCTGATCCCACCACATAAATGTATTTCCTTGCAATTGGTAATTTGCAATTCTTGTTTCTACCCTTCAGTAATCATGTAGCTGTAAATATTTCTTCATTTCCAACAACCATGCCTCGACCTCTTCTCCCTTTCTATGTTCACCATTAAAAGTTGGTGGCTTTATTTTCCTGAGTTCACCTTGCAAGATGTATGCCTCGGTCCTTCTCCTCTACCTCCTAATAGGAGACACACTTGGGATACTCCCTATCTCTGATCTTGCTCAATCTCTTCTACTGGATTTCTATGGGGAATGATGATGCCTACTCATACTTATTGATTTATTTTCATTCCCATGATCATCCCTTCTACTATGGTATCTGGATGGTGTCACTTGTCTAGCACTAGATGTTTTCTTTGTGTCAGAGTATTTATTAACTTGCCTCTGTAGAATATTCAAAATATTCAGTATCTCCTCCTAAGAGTTCATAATATTCTCATTATTTTCCCTATAGCTCTTCACTTCTCTTTGCAGGATTCTCATAGTTACAGGCTAATGCCTACCTCTTCTTCCATTAGACTATGTCTCAGCATTTCCCATGTTGAAATGTATCCCTCTGATTTCCTCTTAAAGGTTGTAGGACCCTTGGGAATCCTCCATGAATGTATTTCTCATATGGGAACCAAATTTCCGTCCTATACCTCTAAATTCTACAATAGAATGCGCATTAAATAAAATTTCTATTAGAAAAAAATATATATACACATTTTTGTAAAAAGAATTCATAAATTTTATGTTCTTTAATGTTATCAACCATCTTATTTTGAGTTTAATATAACCTATGCTACTTAGATCAATTTTTTGGATTTATATATGGCTTCTCCTCCTCAATACCTTTCCAACGACTATTCGTTTTCTCAAATCTAAGCGCTAAGCTAAAAGTTATGGTCTATGGAATTTTTAACTATTTTCCCATTTTTATCCCTTACTACTACATGTGTCTTCTCTTTCATCCTATACAATTTTAGGTACCTATATTCCAAATATAGATCCATGGATTCCTTCTATGGTCTATGGTATTTCATAGACTACTCCCATGCCCCAAACTGACTTCGTAGAAAGGGCTTATGCCCTCTGGAAGTAAACCGGTGCCAAAAATATACCTTAAACTATTTTAGTTGTAACTTCTTCATACTAGCTTTGTTTGTGCTCAGAATATCTCATTAGAAATATCTCATTAAGATATTTCATTTTAAATAGTAGAGACTTTAAAACACTATTTAGGCCCTCAAAATTATCCCACAATTTGATGACCTTCAAAAACTGTAATTTTTTGTAGAAAATGATTAATTTAAGATTATAACAGTCTGACAAATCGACCCATGTCTGACCCTAGGAAATATGTATGACATAGCATGGCATGATTATGTTGATTCCATGTCTCATCCTTTCATTCAACCATGTCATCATCCATCAATCTCCTCTAATGGCCATTGGTCAAACCTCCCGCAAGCCTATCGAGCTCTCCTTTGCAGGCTCTTACCATCGGAAAGTCAAAATAACATGTTACAAGGTTTTCTCGTCGCATGCAATCCTTGCAAACTCTTTTTTGTGGACTTTATCCATGAAAAGGTCAATTTGCATGTTTTAAGGTTTTTTCTATGACCCACGATTCCTTTTTATTTTTATTTCCATTTAAAAAAAAAAAAAAAATTCTTAGTTTTTTAATTTTGGGCCCAAAAAAAAAAATGAAGTTGCAGATAGCACCATGTTTTGATTCGAGTGTTGATTTTGATGTTTTGGTTCATAGTGGCATCGATCGTCAATCCCACTGTATCAAACAAGTTGTAATTTTAACCTCAAAATAAAAATGAGGTGTTGATAGAAACAACACTTTTTTATTCAAGGATCGATTTTTAGATTTGTATTCACAATGTACTAGGGATTAAGGCCATGATTTCAAAAGAGTTGTAATTTTAACCCTGAATAAAAGGGGGTGTTACTAGGGCACCCATTTTTGTTTTGGGGGTTGATTTTAAGGTTTTTGTTTGCAAAACGATATCAATTGTCAATCTCATGATTTCAAACAAGTGATTTTGAATCTAGAATAAAATGGGGACGATTTTGGGAGCACCAATTTTTTTATTTGAGAGTTGATTTTAAGGTTTTTAATTGTGTCTTTATAGGGATTTAATACCATGGTAGAAAAAGGTTGTAATTTTAACATCGAAAAAAAATGGTGATTTTGGTAGCACTAGTTTTTTATTCGAGGGTTGATTTTGGTGTTTTTTACACAAAAATATGGGTTTTTAGGGATAGAGTTATCATTTTGAGGTCATGGTTCCCTTCAAGTTTATAACTATGTTGGACTTGAAAATGTCACAATTCTCATTATATATGAGGTGCATTACAAGGCCTACATCAATAGGGCTCTTCATCTTCTACCCAATTTGTGGGTTCAAGGAGCTTTGAACCTTCATCTCTTTTACTCATGTCAAACCAAATTTCCCCTTGGCCAAAAATGAGGCATGGGTTGCATCTAAACATGTTTTCCCTTTTTATAATCTCATTAGTCGATTTCCAAAATGTTGAAAAGACGTGTCAATTCATTAGAGTTCATATCTCTCAATTTTACTTCAACTCTAGAAGTGGATGTCCTAGAAGAACCAAAAAAATATACCTTGCAAAACAATGTCATATTCTCCTCAATTTTTCCTACCACTTCTTGAGCTTCTTTAAAATATTTTGAAGCCTGATTTCTTAACAAAAAACCAAGCTTTCCTTCAAATGCATTTACATAGTAAAGAAGAATGGCATTACCTTAAGGTCTAATGTCCTTTGGAATTTTCTAAACAAGTTTTTGAAACTTCATATTAAACTCTCTCACTATTTCAGTTTCCTTCTTAACCTCATTGAGTTATGCTAACAACATTATACCATCTCTCTTTAATACTAGCATCATCAATATTCTTAAACCAAATCCTAGCATTTTCCTTCAAAGATAAGACAAATAATTTTGTAACTACATCATGATGCTCAACATTTATCTCAATAAGTTTATCTTCAAAGGTTTTCACATGCGTTTTAGTTGAAATGACAGCGTTACCTTGAAATTTAGAAAGTCACTTGTATTACTTATCTTGGAATAGTTGAGGTTTAAGGCCTTATACAAAAATTCCCCTGCATGGTTTCATGATCCTTATTGTAGTTTTCTACCCTGTATTATCAAGAAACAAACACCTTATGTATGTAGATATTAAGCTTGTACAATTAATTACTACAAATGTATTCTTAATAAAAATAGAAAAGATGTAATGGCACACACACACACACACATTACACAAATATTTTACCCTAGAAACCCAAACCGGGAAAATCAGCAATGTCGCACCTCTAATTCTTATTCATCATTTTTCTTCATTATTTATGTGTATATATATATATATGATCTTGCGGCATCTAAAACCCCTAATCCACTGACCCTGATTAGTCAACAACCCTAATTCTTTAACCAGAATCATAAATCCATCGGCGAAAACTATGTGTCCAAAAATCGCTAAAAAAAGACTCAGAAAAACCGCCAAAAAACATTTTGGGGGCTATACCCCCCTATGACCCCCTACATGCTTGGCGCAATGTAGAAATTAAGTTTAGTCATGCAAAGAATATAACACATACCCAACAATCTCTCGTTTTTTGTTTTCTTTCCATACAAGGGGTCACATGATTCTATAGTCAATAATCCAGGGAAGCAATGTCCATTGTTTCTCTACACCAAGAGAAATTCTCAGTGCTCATGAAATTTGTCAATGAATCTACAACATTCTTCAAAGTGTCCACCTTCATTAACAACACCTTCTTGTCTTCAACCATGTCTCTCACAAAGTGATACTAAACATCAATATTCTTTGTATTTGAATGATAATTTGGGTCCTTCGCCAGGAAGATTGCACTCTGACTGTCACAATATATCCTTATGTCTTGTTGTACAGACACAATCTATGTAACCATATTGATTCATTTCTTGCATGATTGGTTGGCATGTATTCAAATTCTGTAGTTGAGTGCCACTACAAACTTATTTTTCTCATCCAACTGATTGTTCCTCCAAACAGGTTAAACACATACCCACTTGTAGATCTTCTACAATCCAAATCTCCATCCCAGTCTGCATCAACAAACCCATGTATGTCAAACACTCTACCCAATTCTAGTCTTCCTTGGTAGCACAATCCATAAGTAGTATTTCCATGCAAATACCTGAAAACCCTCTTTAATACTACCCAATGTTCCTTCCATGGTTTTGACATATACCTACTCAAAACTCCCACTGCATGTGTAATGTTCGATCTAGTACAAACCATTGCATACATCAAAATTCCAACCGCACTAACATATGGAACATGGGACATGTCATCTTCCTCTGCATTCAACTTCTTCTTAAACAACCATTTACTGCCAACGGGATTTTTTCCATTCGACAATGCCACTAGATCCCAAGTCTCATTCTTCTCCAAGGCTGCCATTTCTTCATCCATGGAATTTTTCCAAAGTTTGTCATCCTCTGAATCCACAGCCTCCCTAATAGATCTAGGATCATCATCAGTAATAAACAAACCAAAATTTGAATGGAAATCAAATGGAGTATACCTTTCTAATTGTCTTGTTTCTCGAACTAATCTCCTCAAAAATGGAGTATGAAGCTCTTCTTCTTATTATTCTTGTTCTTTTTTAGAGTCTCATTCATTATCCTTCAATTCAAACTCTATTTTATCTAGTTCTACCTCCCTTGGTATGACTTCTCATTTGAAAACATATTTGATTTATCTAAATAGAACATCTTGACTATACACTACCTTATTAGTTTATGGATTCCAAAGCTTATAACCGTTTAGACCATCTTTATAACCAATAAGGATACATTTTTCATCATTTTATCTAGCTTATTCATGTTTTCCTTTGGAATGTGAACATATGCATCACAGCCAAATACCCTGAGATGAATAAGAGAGGGTTTCTTACCAGTCCATACCTTGTGTTATCACATGCTAATTTTTATTATGTGAAATCAAGATTTCATAATCTAGAGGAAAGCTAAACCTGTTCGGAAGCCTGACAAATTAGGAAACGGGCTAAATTTGGCGGAGAAAGGCTAAAACTAGAAGAAGCGCTAAGCGGATGGGGCTTGATACAACGCGGATCGTGAACTCTGAAGATCGACGGTCGAGGGTGATTTCGGGGGCAGAAACTACGTGGAGGTTAATTTTGGAAGGCGGGACAAAATTTAAACTGTGGTTCTAGTTAGGGGATACATGGTGCCACCAAGTTCATTTCGGGGTGAACAATGGGTTGTCGCAAACTGCTTTCTCATGCCCCAGAAAATTAGGGAAGAATAAAAGGGTGGTTGTTCGTTTATCTATTCGAAACTTGAATGTAAATTTCTGAAGCTGAATAGAATAAACATGCAGAAGTCTTAAAGTTTCCATGAAAATATTCTAATGGTGGTGATATGAGTTTTGTCTCCTCTCTTTGTATGTATTTCATGTATTTCTAATTTCATTTTCACTGTCTTCTGTTTAAATTGGATAGTCAAAGGCCCAGAATTCATCTTGCGATGCTCTCGTCTGAAGCAATTTAAACGTTGTTAAGTTCTTCCTAACTAATTCAGAATTCATTTATTTAATGCTCTGGTGCAGTTTTATGTTTTCTTTTCTTCCTACACTGCAAATTTACAATTTATAACTCAGATTTATCACCTCATTTAGACTTTCTCCTATGTAGATTTATACAGACCAGTTAGTGCTTCCATTATTTTCAGAAGTTTGACTCCATAGCCCTAATTTTTCCTCCCTTTACTTTCCATCAAAGTTATAAAAAAAACCCCAAAACAACAAAACCTAGCCTTTGATTGTCAAAGAAATACCAAGTGACAGGAGAGATCCCTCTCTGAGCTGAGTAGGCTAGTACCCGGCTCTAAATTTGGTTTGTAGGTTACCTCTGTCATTTGTTTTATCAGTCGAACAAATTTACAAAGTGCTAACATTCTGGCGTCATTTCCGGGGAACGAAAGTTGCATTTTCCCTAGGAGAAATGACAAGGTTTAGACCTGATTTTTTATGGTGGACAGAAGTCAAACACAAAAAGGTTATACATTTCCACCTAGAAACTCCAATCAAGCTTCAAATGAGATTCATAGAATCCACTAGAGGACGATATCCATTGACAAAGGTATGAAAGGACATCATGGGAGAAAACAAGTACCTAAAGTTGAGTGTTTTCCAAGACATAATATTTTTTTTTTATTACCTTTCGTCCTTTCATGAACATGAAAAACAAACTTTTCTTTACCTGCTGCATACAAATGATGATCATGAGAATCTTGCACTTGTATATCCTCCTCTTAAAGTTTTACATATATTTCCTCATTGTATCACTGATTTTGATCAAAATCTTCCATCTGAGCCATGTGTTGACCATAGCCAAATTGATGAGCCTCATGAAATCAAGTTTGATATCTCACCTCTTGTACTTGACCCAACACCCTCCAAGATTCAGCATAGATACAGACCTTTAAAATTACCTCACATCCTTCATAATTTTCCTCCAAAGCACTATAAGTACCTACCTATGTTTGATGGAGAACCTAATGCCATCACAACTGAAAAACACATCCAATATTTTGAACATTTTATAGATTTGTTTGAGATTGATCATGACGACGTTTGTATGAGGGACTTCTCTTAATCCTTGAAAGGGGGTACCAAAGACTGGTTTAAATGCTTGCAGCCAGAGACAATTAGCTCATGGGAGGAATTGAAGAATGTCTTTTTGAAATTTTGGGGCAAGAGGAAATCTTTGGATCTACATATTACATAGTTCTATGCCTTGAAAAGGAAGAGCAATGAAACTATTTCTACATTCAGTAGAAGATTTTCTAGTATTTATTACAAGCTGCCTAATGAAATTCAACCCACTGAAGTTGTTGCCATGCTCCATTATGCAACAACCTCTCATCCAGATTTGTCTTTTCTTCTGATGGAAAGAGGATCTAAGTCCTTACAACAAATGTTTAATGATGCTCAAGAGATTCAACACAATATTCAAGCATGAAAACCATTCGAAATGAGGAGTTGGATGCTAAATAACATGACAGTGAATATGAACAAAAAACAGTTGATTTGAATGTTGAGAAGAGGGTTAATAATATCATATATCCTCTTGAAGTTCTAAATGATAATGATTTTGCAAAGGATTATATTCCACTTATTGAAAAAGAAGGTGCTAATTTAGCTTCTGATCCATCCCATGATAAGCATGGGGATGATTGTTTTATGTATTCATTTGTAGACAGTCAATAAAATGAATTTTCAAATCAGTTTGTTGAAGAGCAGGTTGGTGTCCCAAGATTTTCCTTGTTAGATGACATTGCAGATGTTGTTGATTTTCGTATATATGATGAATATGATTATGATTATGGTGTTAACTTTCTAAAACAACGAGTTGCATGTTCTCTACCAGAAAATGTTCATTTTCAGCAGTGTAATGAGAACAATCAATCTACATATCACAGTTACAAAGAAGAATATGAAGAAAGTACCAAATTCGTTGAAGGAAATTCTTTACCTATATGTTTTTCTTCGTTTAAATTGTTGAAAGAAAAATTTAAGATCATCATTGAAGCAAAGGAATGTGTGTTGATTCCAAATCACATTGATTCACTAGAACAAATTGACAAGAAATTGCAGCAATCTTCTCATGTGTTTGATGACCCTGTTACTTGTTATACAAAAGGTTTTATCAGTTCAAATTGCAGCCATTGGTTGAATATAAATCTGAAAATGATTGTGTTCAGCAATTCAAAGAAATTGAAAAATGTGCATATGAAAGCAGTGAAGAAATTGAAGAAAGTTTTGAATCGGGTAAAAGAACTTTGCCATTGTGTTTTACTTCTTTCAAATTGCTGAAGAAAAATGTTTATAATGTTTCAAATCATAAACCATCCAAGCATGATGTTGAATATTAAGAAATAAGTGGACTTGCCAATGAAAATTATCTTCCATTATGTTTTTCTTCCTTTGAATTGTTGAAAGTAAATCATGAGATAACAAAGGAAGCAGAGAAGTATGACTACATTCACAGTGAAATTGTTTTACATGAGAAAATTGTTATCGGTGAGGAAGACCAACAACCTTCTCATGCATTTAACGATCGTGTTGTTGATTACATGGAAAGTTATCTCACTTCAGATTTGCATCTGATTCTCAACTACCATCTTGGAAATAAAGATGATGGTCACTCAACGTCATTGTTAGATATGGATTTCTTTCCACCAAGGGTTTCATTTCAGCCAGCACTGTCTTCTGATTCAGAAGATTGTTATTTCCAGCAGTCTCAGCTGATTTTTTAGACTCTTTGTGGCAATCAACATATTGAATTACATGAGCAAAAGCATGCAATGGAAGGGGTGAAACATGATTGTTGTTGTATGTTTTAGAGGATCCATTTGAAGTTTTTTTGGAGGCAGTAAACAATTGCAATGTTTTTTAATTTTTTGAGATCTGAATTTATAGATAATTTTTTTGAATTATCAGTAAACAAGCTTTGGAGTAAGCATGTGCAAAGAAAGAAAACAGTGGATAAAATGCTTGCATGGTTGCATTGGCATTATGACTTCATTTGATTGGCAGTTCATTTCAGTAGTTTTAGAGTAAATAGGAGTGTGCAAATAAACTTGCTATTCAAGTAGCTTTCAGTTTGAGTTTTCAGTAGTGTGTATATTCAGATTTTAGTGGTGTGCTTAGCATTCATTTTTCAATTGAGAGCAGTGTACAGACTTGGGTTTTCAGTGGACATTGGTGACAGGTCAGAGAAGGGTACACACATGTTTTGGGAGCATCCCAATGGATCAAGCACCGGGTCTACGAGTTCTTTGCTACCTCACTGGGAGGATAGCATCCCCGTTTGAGCCAATGTTTTCACATGCTAATTTTTATTGTGTGAAATCAAGATTTCAGAATCTAGCGAAAATCTAAACCTATTTGGAAACATGACAAATTAGGAAAGGGGCTAAATCAAGCGGAGAAAGGTTAAAACTAGCAGGAGCGCAAAGTGGATGGGGCCCGATACGGCGCGGATCATGCACTTTGAAGAGCAACGGTCGTGGGTGATTTCGGGGGGAGAAATTGTGTGGAGGTTAATTTTGGAAGGTGGGTTGAAATTTAAACCATGGTTTTCGTTCGAGGTTACGTGGTGCCACCAGGTGCATTTCGAGGTGAAAAGCAGGTTACCCCAAACTGCTTTCTCATGCCCCCTGAAAAGTGGGGAAGTATAAAAGGGCAGTTGTTCATTTATTTTATTATTTTTTTCAAACATTGGATCGTTAAAACCTTGGCACGACCACCATTTTTCAATTGCAACTCAATAGTACACTAACTCGGCTTGCCATTTCCACTCGTTTTCAAGCAGAAAATTATATCTGAGATAGAGCATTTCCTAACTACAATTGAAGGAGACAATCCGGCTGGGTAAGGCCAATTGCAGTTTTCCAGGGCCTGGCAAATGAGGTCCAGAGGACAAGGAAAGACAACAAATCACACGAAGGGTCAAGACAGATTCAGAGGACGAACAGAGTGACTAAAATGCCAGAGAAGCCAGAATCTGGATTAAGAAACCTTTCTTGCTAATCAGTGTAATCGGTTTCAAAACCGAAACATTTCATTTTTGTAATCAGTTTCAGAAATCGAAACGTTTCTTTGTAATCATTATAAATGGTTTCAAACCGAAGGAACTCAGCTTGTATAAATATTAGGAGTTCCAAATGTATTAGGGGTTGGCAGAAGTGCAAGGGCACGATTTTAGCTATTCGGAACTTGAATGTAATTTTTTGAAGCTGAATAGAATACACATGCAGAAGTCTTGAAGTTTCCATGAAAAGATTCTAATGGTGGTGATCTGAGTTTTGTCTCCTCTCTTTGTATGTATTTCCTGTATTTCTGATTTCAATTTCACTGTCTTGTGTTTAAATTGGATAGTCAAAGGCCCAGAATTCATCTTGTGATGCTCTCAGTTGAAGCAATTTAAACTCTGTTAATTTCTTCCTAACTAATTCAGAATTCATTTATTTAATGCTCTGATGGAGTTTTATGTTTCATTTTCTTCCTACACTCTGCAAATTTACAATTTATAACTTAGATTTATCGCCTCATTTAGCCTTTCTCCTCTAGAGATTTCTACAAACCAATCAATGATTCCATTCATTTCATAAGTTTGAATCCATAGCCCTAAGTGTCCCTCCCCTTACTTTCCAGCAAAGTTATAAAAATACCCCCAAAGCAACAAAACCTAGCCATTGATTGTCAAAGAAATACCAAGTGACAGGAGAGAGCCCTCTCTGAGATGAGCGGGCTAGTACCCAGCTCTAAAGTTGGTTTGTAGGTTACTTATGTCGCTTGTTTTATTATCCAAACAAATTTATAGAGTGCTAACATTTTGGCGTCGTTGTCGGAGAACGAAAGTTGCATTTTCCCTGGGAAAAATGACAAAGTTTAGACCTAATTTTTTATGGTGGACAGAATTCAAACACAAAAAGGTCGTATGTTTCCACCTAGAGACTCTAATCAAGCTTCAAATGTGATTTAGAGACTCCACTAAAGGACGAGATCCATTGACAGGGGTATGAAAGGACATCATGGGAGAAAACAAGTACCTAAAGTTGAGTTTTTTCCAAGACATAATATTTTTTGTTATTAACTACCTTTTGTCCTTTCCTGAACATGAAAAACAAATTTTTCTTTACCTGCTGCATTCAAATGATGATCATGAGAATCTTGCACTTGTATATCCTCCTCTTAAAGTTGTACATATATTTCCTCACTATATCACTGATTTTGATCAAAATGTTCCATCTGAGCCATGTGTTGACCATAGCCAAATTGATGAGACTCATGAAATCAAGGCTGATATCTCACCTCATGTACTTGACCCAAAACCCTCCAAGATTCAGCATAGATACAGACCTTTAAAATTACCTCACATCCTTAATAATTTTCCTCTAAATCACTATAAGTACCTACCTATGTTTGATGGAGAACCTAATGCCATCACAGTTGAAAAACACATCCAAAATTTTGAACATTTTATAGATTTGTTTGAGATTGATCACGACAATGTTTGTATGAGGGCTTTCTCTCAATCCTTGAAAGGGGATACCAATGAATGGTTTAAACACTTGCAGCCAGAGACAATTAGCTCATGGGAGGAATTGAAGAATGTCTTTTTGAAACTTTGGTGCAAGAGGAAAGCTTTGGATCTACATCTTACAGAGTTCCTCAGTAGAATTAGAAGGTTTCCAATTCAAAATTGCAGCCATTGGTCGAAGATCAATCTGAAAATGATTGTGTTCATCAATCCAAAAAAATCGAAAAATGTGCATATCACAGCAGTGAAGAAATTGAAGAAAATTTTTGAATCAGGTAAAAGAACTTTTCCATTGTGTTTTGCTTCTTTCAAATTGTTGAAGAAAAATGTTTATAATGTTTCAAATCAGAAATCATCTAGGCATGATGTTGAATATGAAGAAAGAAGTGGAATTGCCAATGAAAAATATCTTCCATTATGTTTTTCTTCCTTTGAATTGTTGAAAGTAAATCATGAGATAACAGAGGCAGCAAGGAAGTCTGAGTGCACTCACAGTGACATTGTTTTACATGAGCAAATTGTTATCAGTGAGGAAGACCAACAACCTTCTCATGCATTTAATGATCATGTTGATGATTACATGGAAGGTTATCTCAATTCATATTTGTAGTCTGTGCTCAACTACCAGCTTGGAAATAAATATGATGGTCACTCAAAGTCAGTGTTAGAGATGGATTGCTTCCCACCATGGGTTTCATTTCAACCAACATTGTCTTCTGATTCAGAAGATTGTTATTTTCAGCAGTCTCGGCATATTTTTCAGCCTCTTTGTGGCAAACAACAAATTGAATTACATGAAAGCAAGGATGCAGTGGAAGGGGTGAAACATGATTGTTGTTTTATGCATGCTTTAGAGGATCCATTTGTAGTTTTGTTGGAGAGAGTAAACAGTTCCAATGTTTTTTAATTTTTTGAGATTTGAATTTATAGATAAAAAAATTTAATTATCAGTAAACAAGATTTGGAGCAAGCATGTGTAAAGAAAGCAAACATTTGATGCAGGAGCATTGCCAAAAAAGTGTGTGTGGAGGAAAGTTGGACGCACTAGCGCGTATTTTGAAGAAATTTTGAATTCCAAAGTTGGTATATTAATGTAATATCTAGAAAAGATTTTGATTTATGAACATCTTTAATGTTTGGAGGTTGAGCCATCGCATAAGATCAATGAGGGAATGTATTTTTCTTTAGTGTTAAAGATTGCAGTACAGATCTAGAGCTCTCGCTCTTATCTGTCTCACTTGAATATTTATTGTAATAAATATTAAGTAGTTGAAAGCTTTTATTTTGATAGGATAGCCTAGAGTGGTTGGAGGGAAAGAATCGAATATCCCTCTTGTATAAAGCTTTGTATTGTTGCCGAGTAGAGGTGGTTGGTTGTTTGGTTGTTGATGAGTTGTTGAATCTATTGTATATGTTGTAGAGTGTTGAAGAACAGTGTATGAACCCATGTATATGAATTCTGAATGAATATAACAGAGGAGCATTGACCCAAATGTATGGTGTTGTTGTGTCTATATATATGAATGAATTGTAGACTTTATGCTTATTCAAAATTCTATGTTATTTATTGTTCTTGTGGTTTATGAATGCATTTACATGGTTGAATGTATGAGTCGTTGTGAAGATTGAATAAGCTTCAATTGTCTCTCTTCTATGAGTGAGTGCAAGGTGTGCATAGTGTCTGCAAGGTGTGCGTGACCGAGTCTGTTTTGACTCAAAGCTCAGAAGAGGTAGCGTGAAAATTATGTATGCAAAGAGTGCATAGGCATCTGCAAGGAGTGCATGACCGAGTCTGTTTTGACTCAGAGGTTCAGCTGGGATAGTTTAATTTGGTTTGTAGGAGGAATTACCCTCAAATTCATATTGTTCGGGAGGAAAAATCGAGTGTAAGAGAACTGTTGCAAGGAGTGCAAGGTCATCCTTCAGTGGTCAATATTGAAGGAAGTTTGTCTAAAAGGAGTGTGTTACAGAGTCTCAAACTTGTAATCTTAGGAGGAGTAGAATGAATTTAGTCGCAGAGAAGTGGTTGGAGAACAGTCGCAAAGTGTGCACAATCATCCACCAAGAAATTGGGTTGTGGAGGAGAACCTATCGCAAGGCGTGCATAGGCTGAAAATTCGACTAAGTGTTGAAGAAATCATTCGGAGGAACAAGGAAAGTTGAAGAAAGACAAGATCAGGAGGGAGAGTGGTGAGAAATATTCAAAGGGAAGAATCCTTTAAGGTTTCCAAAAATCCATGAACCAGATCCATTCCGGAGGAAGGCGGGATTGTTCTAGACGATCTGGGAGCATTACGTGGAGGTTGGTCGTAAAGCGTTTCGACACTTCGTGGTTTGGGAAGTTTGGAGGTTTTGTAAGAGTAGAGCCATGAAATCACGAAGTCACGAAGTAATATCAATCATCGGCTATGAAGAGGACACGTGGTATCGGATTATGAAATCCGGAAGTCGGAGGTCCGGAGTTTTGTATGTGAGGTGAACAGGAGTTTCGTGAACTCGTGAAACCTGAAACATAGTTGAGCCGTAAAATCCAAGGAGACATGCAGTAGAGATCCAGAATTTTCGAGGAGAGCGTTTCAGAAAGAACTGAAGTCAAAGATCGTAATATCTCTGAAGCCTGAAATTGCAAAGGGGATGGTCCACGGTCATAGCTTGTGGTAACGTATGAGGAAGAGACTAGCATGAGGCTAGTACTCACAAATTTGGTGTTACCAAGAGTGTCGAAGAGCGGAGTCACGGATATTTTGACCTTGTGGGTAACAGTAAAGGGACCTGTGCGTTGAGCATTCGGGGAATATTGAGGGCCCGAAGAGTCAATTCGGCTCAAGAGTTTGAAGATCCAAGACTGGGAGGTCGCGGATCCCCAGGAGGGAAGGGGGGTTTGCGTCAAGTGGTATCAGAGCGAGCACAAAATTGATTTGTGTAGAAATAGGAGATGGAGAAGTAGACTGGTATCATCGAGTGGTATCAGATACATCAGCACAATTTTGCCTAGAAGAAGTGCAGAGTCGCCCGTAGAAAATAGAGCTATGCAAAGGGAGATGAGAGAACTCAGATCAAGGTTGGATGCCATGGAAAAAGCATAAATAAGAGCACCTGGTGTTGGAGACGTCAACGATGGAGAGAATGAAGAAGTGGAATTTGAAGAAGTTGTATGTTGCATAAGAACGCTTACTAAAAGAGGTTGTCAAGTTGGGAGCTAGAGAGAAGATCGGCATCCCAATGTTTGAAGGTAATTTAAACACTTAATAATTTCTTGATTGGATATGAGCAATGGACAAGTATTTCGACTATGAAGATGTCGATGAGGAGAAGAAGGTGAAACATGTTGTCACCAAGTTAAAAGAACATGTAGCACTATGGTGGGATGAACTGCAAGCTGACAGGAGAAGCAAGGGAAAACAAAAGATTAAGAGTTGGGATAGGATGGTAGCCAAACTAAAGGCTAAATTCATACCCAAATATTACTAGATAAACATGTTCAGGAGATTGCAGAACCAGAGACAAAATGGAATGACTGTGAAGGAATACATGAAGGAGTTCTACAGACTGAACATCAGGGCTGGACAGAAAGAGAGAGACGAGGAAAAAGTTGTCAAGTACATCAACAGCCTCAGATATGAAATCCAAAACAAAATCATCATTATGACAGTTAGAACCATGGAAGACGCTTATCAGATCACACTGAAATCAGAGGAGAAGTTGGCTACAAGACAGAGTCAGCCAGGAAGAGGACAAAGTCCAAACAAAGGCAAACGAATCGCCCACGACAAGGCGCAAAATTCCAAAGGTGAGACAGAAAAACCACATAGTCACTCTGAAAGAGGAGGAAGTTCCCGAGGGAGACAGTTCAGTGGTAGGAATTTTTTTCCTCGAGGAAGAGGAAGGGGTAGAGGAGGAGAAGTAAGATGTTATGCCTGTGGAAAAAAAGGGCACATGTCTTGGGAATGCCCCGAGAGAAAGAAAGGAGGTGAAGCTCACGTTTCAGAAGTGCATAAGAGAAATGTTGAGGCAGAAGGTCTAGAAGATAGGAAATCCTTGATGATGAAGAAGTTTCTTTTGAAGCAAGAGCTAGAGATTGAAAAGCTAGTGCAGAGGAACAGTTTGTTCAAAACAAATTGCACGACTAAGGATAGGGTTTGCAAGGTAATAGTTGATAGTGGGAGCACTGACAACTTAGCATCGACAGAGATGGTGGAGAAATTGGAGTCGGAGATGACTGCACATCCAATGTCGTAGAAAGTCTCATGGTTGCAAAAAGGTCACCAGGTAACGATAACTAAACAATGCCTTGTTGAATTTAAAATAGGTGGATATAGAGATGATATTCTATGTGATGTGATTTCCATGGATGTATGTCATTTTTTGTTGGGAATACCATGGAAATATGATAGGAATGTCATCCATGATGAGAGAAGAAATACTTACACCTTAGAGAAGAATGGTGGGATACACATGTTGCTTCCAGTTGAAGAGAAGAAAGTGAAGGATAAAGCCAGCACGAGCATACTTCTCATGAGTGGAAAGGAACTCCTGAGTGAAGTTAAGAAGGAACAGGAGATGCAGTTTGTTGTAGTGAGGAAGTCGAGAGTTATCCTTACAAGTACTTATGTGGAAGATTTGCCTGGGGAAATTCAGGAACTGTTAGAGAATTTTGCTAACATAGTAGTGAATGATTGTCCAAGTTCATTGCCACCCATCAGAAGTATCAGCCATCACATTGATTTGATACCAGGAGCAAGCCTTCCGAACAAAGCCGCATACAAGTTGACACCTCAAGAGAATGAGGAGGTGAAAAGACAGGTTCAGGATCTGTTAGACAAAGGATTGGTTAGAGAAAGCTTGAGTTCATGTGTAGTTCCAACTGTATTGAGTCCGAAGAAGGATGGAGGGTGGAGAATATGCACAGACTCACAGGCCATAAAAAAAATCACCATCAGGTACAAATTTCCATTGCCAAGGATGGATGACTTGATGGATTGTTTGAGTGGAGCGAACTATTTTTCAAAGATAGATTTGAAAAGTGAATATCACCATATCAAGATGAGAGAAGGTGATGAGTGGAAAATAGCATTCAAGACAAATGATGGATTGTATGAATGGCTTGTTATGCCGTTTGGATTAACAAATGCCCCGAGTACTTTTATGAGACTAATGAATGAAGTGTTAAAAGATTTCATTGGAAATATTGTGGTTGTATATCTGGATGATATGCTGGTCTTTAGAAAGACTAAAGAAGAGAATTTGAGACATTTAACAATGGTGATGAGAAGGTTGCAGCAAGAGAAGTTGTTGATTAATTTGAAAAAGTCCTCTTTCATGAAGAAAGAACTCATATATTTGGGTTTTGTGATTTCTTCAAATGAATTGAAGATGGATCCCGAAAAGATGAAAGCAATCAGAGAATGGTTGTCACCAAGGAATATCTTCGAGGTGAGAAGCTTCCATGGATTAGCAAGTTTCTATCGGAAGTTCATCAAAAAATTTAGCAGGATTAGTGCTCAAATGATGGATACAGTGAAGAAAAGACACAAGTCTTTCAAATGGACAGAAGAGGCTGAGAAAAGCTTCAATATATTGAAGCAGAAGATAACAGAACAACCAATTCTGGTTTTACCGGATTTAGCAAAGACATTTCAAGTGAGATGTGACGCGAGTGGAGTTGCAATTGGAGTGGTCTTGAGCCAAGATAAAAGACCTGTTGCATATTTCAGCAAGAAGTTGAACGATACTAAGAAGAAGTACTCCACATACGATAAAGAGTTTTATGCCATAATTCAAGATTTGAAGAAATGGAGGCACTATCTTGTACCAAACGAGTTTGTTTTGTATAGTGATAATCAAGCTTTGCAATTCATAACTAGACAGGAGAAATTAAACCAGAGACATGCTAAGTGGATAGAATTTATGCAAAATTTCACTTGTGTTATTAAACATATTTCTGGCAATTCTAACAAGGTTGTTGATGCATTGAGCAGGAGAAGTTTGACTCTGCAGGAATTTCGAGTGAAAACCTTGGGGTTTGAACACCTTAAGGAAATGTATAGTGATGATATAGATTTCAGAGGGGCATATGAAGCATGCGCAAATCCTGTGCTCAGAGACAGAAGCCAATGGGTCGAATATTTGATTCAATACGGATTGTTGTTCAAAGGTTTTCAGTTGTGCATACCAAAATGCTCGATGAGGGAAAACCTGTTGAAGGAGAAACATAGCGAAGGTCTAGTCGGACATTTCGGCCATGACAAAACATTTGCACAGCTGAACTGTTCGTATTATTGGCCAGGTATGAGGGCAGAAGTAAAGAGGTTCATGAACATATGTAAGATTTGTCAGTAGGCAAAGGGGAAGAGACAGAAAATTAAGTTGTATCAATCATTGCCTATTCCAGAGAGGCCTTGGGATGCAATAAGCATGGATTTTATGTTGGGATTGCCAAGAACACAAAGAGGAAGTGATTTCATATTTGTGGTAGTTGACAGATTTTCGAAGATGGCACACTTTATCCCATGCCAGAAGGCCATTGATGCAACGCATGTTGCAAATTTGTTTTTCAAAGAGATTGTGAGACTCCATGGATTTCCCATGAGTATTGTTTCAGACAGGGACATCAAATTTTTTGGTCATTTCTGGAGAACGTTGTGGAAGAAGATGGGGACATAATTATCCTTTAGTTATGCATATCACCCTCAAACAGATGGACAAGTTGAAGTGGTGAATCGAAGTTTAGCATATTTGCTGAGGAGTTTGGTCATTGAACATCATTGCCAATGGGATCAGATTCTAGCACAAGCGGAGTTTGCATACAATGACTCAGTAAACAGAAGTACTGGAAAGAGTCCATTTCAAATAGTGTATGGAATGAATCCAAGGGGAGTGTCAGAGACCTGGAGCAGAATGAATTTAGGAGCGCTAGAGCCGAAGACTTTGTTGCATAAATGCAGAAGCTCCATGATCAGATTAAGAAACAGTTGCAAGGCAACAACAATGAGTATAAGCGCAGAGTTGATCAACATAGGAGGAAACTTCAATTTGAATTTGGAGATCAAGTTCTAGCACATTTGAGGAAGGAGAGGTTTCTGAGGGGAACATACAAGAAGCTGAAGCCGAAGAGGATAGGACCGTGCAAAATCCTGAGAAGATTTGGTGAGAATGCTTATGAAATAGAACTGCCATAGGATGTGGGTATATCACCCATATTCAACATTGCAGACCTGTATCCTTATAGAGAAGATGGAACCAGAGGATCAGAAGATCAGAAGAAGATTCAGTGGAAAAAACAAATGCATGTAGCATAGAAGCTGCAGATGGAGAAGATCATGGATCGACGGATTGGCAAGAAGACCCGAAGGAAAACGTATTTTGAGTATTTAGTAAAGTGGAAAGGACACCCAATAGAGGACGCTAATTGGGTCGGTGAAGCAGACATCTAGAAGCATGGAACGTCAGTGTAGGAACTCATGGACAAGAGTCCATGAATTTTTTAGCCAGAGGAGTATGATGCATGAGCATCGCCAACAAAGCGTGTGTGGAGGACAGCTGGGCGCACTAGCGCATATTTTGAAGAGATTTTGAATTCCAAAGTTGGCATATTAATGTAACATCTGGAAAAGATTTTGATTTATGAACATTTTTATTGTTTGGAAGCTGAGCCATCACATAAGATCGATGAGGGAATGTCTTTTGATTTAATGTTAAAGATTGCAGTACAGATCTGGAGCTCTGGCTCTTATCAGTCTCACTCGAATATTTATTGTAATAAATATTAAGTAGTTGAAATCTTTTATTTCGATAGGATAGCCTAGAGTAGTTGGAGGGAAAGACTCGAAGAGCCCTCTTGTATAAAGCTTTGTATTGTTTCCGAGTAGAGGTGGTTGGCTCTCTAGTTGTTGATGAGTTGTTGAATCTATTGTATATGTTCTAGAGTGTTGAAGAATAGTGTTTGAACCCATGTATATGACTATTGAAAGAATATAACAGAGGAGCATTGACCCAAATGTATGGTGTTGTTGTGTCTATCTGGATGAATGAATGGTAGACTTTCTGTTTATTCGAAATTCTCTATTATTTATTGTTCTTTTGGTTTATGAATGCATTTACATGGTTGAATGTACAAGTCGTGTGAAGATTGAATAAGTTTCAATTGTTTCTCTTCTATGAGCGAGTGCAAGGTGTGCATAGTGTCCGCAAGGTGTGCGTGACTGAATCTGTTTTGACTCGAAGCTCAGAAGAGGTAACGTGAAACTTATATATGCAAAGAGTGCATAGACATCCGCAAGGAGTGTGTGACCGAGTTTGTTTTGACTCATAGGTTCAGCTGGGATAGTTGAAGTTGGCGTGTAGGAGGAATTACACTTAGAGTCATATTGTTCAGGAGGAACAATCGAGCATAAAAGAACTATTGCAAGGAGTGCAAGGTCATCTTTCAGTGGTCAAGATTGAAGGAAGTTTGTCCGCAAGGAGTGCGTGACAGAGTCTCAGACTTGTAATCTCAGGAGGAGTAGCATTAATTTAGTCGCAGAGAAGTGGTTGGAGAACAGTTGCAAAGTGTGCGTAATCATCCACAAAGAAATTGGGTTGTGGAGGAGAACCTGTCAAAAGGTGTGCATAGGCTGAAAATTTGACTAAGTGTCGAAGAAAGCGTTTGGAGGAACAAGGAAAGTCGAGGAAAGACAAGCTCATGAGGGAGAGTGGTGAGAAATCTTCAAAGGGAAGAATCCTTTAAGGTTTCCCAAAATCCATGAAACAAATACATTCCGAAGGAAGGCGAGATTGTTCCAGACCGTCAGATCTGGGAAAATTACGTGGAGGTTGGTCGTAAAGCATTTTGGCACTTCGTGGTTCGAGAAGTTTGGAGGTGTTGTAAGAGCAGAGTCGCGAACTTGCGAAGTAATCTCAACCATTGGCTATGAAGAGGACACGTGGCAGTGGATTAGGAAATCCGGAAGTCAGAGGTCTGGAGGTTTGTGTGTGTGGTGAACAGGAGTTTCGCGAAGTTGCGAAACCCAAAACATAGTTGGGTCGTCAAATCCAAAGAGACATGAGATAGAGATCTGGAAATTCGGAGGAGAGTGCTTCAGAAAGAACTGAAGTCAGAGATCATGATATCTCTAAAGCCCAAAATCGTGAAGGGGCTAGTCCACGGTCATAGCTTGTGGTCACTTAGGAGGAAGAGACTAGCGCGAGGCTAGTACTCGTGAATTTGGTGTTACAAAGAGCGTCGAAGAGCGGAGTCACAGGTAGTTTGACCCTATAGGTAACAGTAAAGGGACCTGTCTGTTGAGCATTCGAGGACTATTGAGGGCTCGAAGAGTCAATTCAGCTTAGGAGTTTGAATATCCAAGACCAAGAGGTCGCAGATCCCCGGGAAGGAAGGGGGTTTTGTGTCAACAATGGATAAAATGCTTGCATGGTTGCATTTGCAATATGAATTAGGAAAGGGGCTAAATCTGGTAGAGAAAGGATAAAACTAGCAGGAGCACTCAGCGGATGGGGCCCGATACGGCGTGGATCATGAACTCTGAAGATCGACGATCGAGGGTGATTTCGGGGGGAGAAACTATGTGGAGCTTAATTTTGGAAGGCAGACCAGAATTTAAATCGTGGTTTTCGTTCAGGGCTACGTGGCGCCACCAGGTGCATTTCGGGGTGAACAGCAAGTTGCCCCAAACCGCTTTCTCATGCCCCCGAAAAGTGGGGAAGTATAAAAGGGAGGTTGTTCATTTATTTTATTATTATTTCAAATACTGGACCGTTAAAACCTTGGTGTTACCACCATTTTTCAACTACAACTCAATAGTACATTAACTCGACTTGCCAGTTCCACTCATTTTCAGAAAGAAAATTATATCTGAGATAGAGCATTTCCTAACTACAATTGAAGGAGACAATCCGGCTAGGTAAGGCCAAATGCAGTTTTCCAGGGCCTCGCAAATGAGGTCCAAAGGACAAGGAAAGACAACAAATCACACGAAGGGTCGAGACAAAGTCAAAGGACAAAGAGATGGACTAAAACGCCAGAGAATCCAAAATCTGGATTAAGAAACCTTTCTTGCTAATCATTGTAATCGGTTTTAGAACTGAAACGTTTCATTTTAATTATTGTAATCGGTTTCAGAAACAAAAAAATTTCTTTGTAATCACTGTAATCGGTTTCAAACCGAAGGAACTTAGCTTGTATAAATATTAGGAGTTCCAAATGTATTAGGGGTTGGAAGAAGTGCAAGGGAACGATTTTAGCTATTCGGAACTTGAATGTAATTTTCTGAAGTTGAATAGAATACACATGCAGAAGTCTTGAAGTTTCCATGAAAAGATTCTAATGGTGGTGATCTAAGTTTTGTCTCCTCTCTTTGTATGTATTTCATGTATTTTTTATTTCATTTTCATTGTCTTTTGTTTAAATTGGATAGTCAAAGGCCTAGAATTCATCTTGTGATGCTCTTGGCTGAAGCAATTTAAACTGTGTTAATTTCTTCCTAACTAATTCAGAATTCATTTATTTAATGCTCTGATGGAGTTTTATGTTTTCTTTTCTTCCTACACTCTGCAAATTTACAATTTATAACTCAGATTTATCGCCTCATTTATCCTTTCTCCCCTGGATATTTCTACAGACTAGTCAGTGCTTCCATTTGTCTCAGAAGTTTGACTCCATAGCCCTAAGTGTCCCTCCCTTTACTTTTCAGCAAAGTTATAAAAAAAAACCCAAAACAACAAAACCTAGCCATTGATTGTCAAAGAAATACCAAGTGACAGGAGAGAGCCCTCTCTGAGTTGAGCAAGCTAGTACCCATCTCTAAAGTTGGTTTGTAGGTTACCCATGTCGTTTGTTTTATCTGCTGAACAAATTTATAGAGTGCTAACACCCTGTGTGGAGTTTTTTCATCCAATGTTGATGAGGGTGGTCGATTGACCAAGTAACATGCAGTACCCACTTCTTTTGCCCAGAATTCTTGTCCTAACCTAGAACCACTAAGCATGTTCCTCGTTTTTTTCCATCAGCATCATGTTCATCCTTTTTGTAACTCCATTCTATTGAGATGTGTATGTAGTAGTATTATTCCTTGCTATATCGCACTTCTTACATAATTATCCAACATTATCTATCCTCAACACCTTAATTATCTTATCTGTTTGATTCTCCACAAGAGCCTTAAACTCTTTGAATTTGTCAGACTTTAGATTTCTTCCTAAGGAAATAAATCCATGTATTCCTCAAGAAGTCATCTATAAATGAGACACAGTACATATATTTTCTCAAAGATGGAACTGACACAGGTCCAAACACATCATTCTGCACCAATTGTAAAATTCTCTATGCCCTCGTAGCACCAAAGGATATTCTTACACGATTTTGTTTCTCATATAAGGAATTTTCACATAAATAAAAATCCAGAGAGCAATTGAACATACCTTCAACCATACCTTTATCGTGTAATACTCGAAGGCCCTTTTCTCTTATATGCCCCAGTCTTTGATGCCACAACATAGTATTTTCTCCAGAGACTGTAGAATTTTTTTTCTTCAACTCCAACCTCAAGAACAACAAAATTGTTGCGCCTGACACTAATAGTGCTTCCCAATAGCTTATACAGAGTTCCAATTTGAACTCCCTTCAACAACACCATTGTTCCTCGAACCATCCTGTAGGTTCCCTTTCAAACACTATTTTTACACCTACATCGTCCATCTTGCTTACAAAAATCAAATTCTTGGTCAATCCTGGGATGTGCAGAACACCAGGGAGTGTTCTAATCCATCCATGACTTTCATCTTGACTTTTCCTCATCCTATGATTTTGGTTGTC
>JZKD02S1674810.1:235095-245432 GCA_000966675.3 Picea glauca
TCAATTAGTTAAATGATCTTATATCTATGTTTTCATGTTTTTTGCAATTGATTCAACATTATGCATGTTATATATATATATATATATATATATATATATATATATATATATATATTTTTTTATGTATTATATAAAAAAACTCTCCCGCTCCCGGAGATTTTTGAAAATCTGCGCTCTCCGCTCCCGCTCCCCGCTCCCAACAGCCTTGGGTCGATCTGATTTGGGTGTGTTATCACAAGATTTGTACTTGTGCAAAGCCCTCCAGAAGATCCCAATCTTGTGTAACAATTGGAAGCTTCTACCACTATCACTTTAGTAGATGCTTCCCTCATTTTAGTGATGGAAGGCGGTCCACCACAAGGGAGGCTTCCCTGGTGACCTCAAGGGATCAAATAGCAAGATTAGTTGAGCCTACAGCACCCTAACTTGGTCACCTTAAGGTTAGGTCTAGGTCTCGGAGAGGTAAGAAAGATAACAAGGTAATTGGTTCACTATACGAGACAATAAACAATTTGGAGCATAATATAGACAATCACCAAGTTAAATAGTTCATAAATGACATGTTAGATACTAGATACTCAATAAATTCAATGGTTGTTGCAAAATTACAACAATAAAGCAATATATAATAGCAATCTATATTTTGCAACAACAACAACAAGTACTCAAAAATGTAGCAATTTAGCATGTAAAACAAGCCTTCAACATGTACAATAATATCCAATTGCTAGATCTGAATTCTGAGTATCTTAAGCCACTTTTCCAAGTATGTATGCAGCAAATTAAAGTAAAAATTAGTGGCTGTAGCAAACTTTTGTAACAGCAGCAATAAATATTATTAGTTTGTTAAAGTTAGGGTTAGAGAAGTTAGTAAGATCGCTTTGAGAGAGAGAATGTTAATTCTAAATGCAATTTTCACCGTAAGAAAACCTTTAGACTAGTGTCATTGTCTTTTAGGGCTTATGGATCAAGCATGCAACACCTTGGAGATTGAACTAGATGATAAAGAAGAATGAGGTTTAAACCCTAAGGTGCAAAGCCTCTTGGGCCTTAAGACTAAACCTTCAAGAAAATGATACCTAGGGTGCAAAGCCTCTTGGGCCCTAGGTGTCGTTTTCTCTCTTCTAGATAACCTAGGTCAAGGATCAAATACTAGTATTAAAACCCTAAGATGAAAATCTTCTTGGGCCTTAGGTTTTTAAGATCTCACAAAACTTGGACAAACAAAGCATATGGAGGAGAGAAAGACTTATGTCTCCTCCCTAGGGTTTCACCAAGACAAAGTAACATGCACAAGATAGTAATTAACACCTTAAAACATTAGCAACGACATAAAATGGCAGCAATTACTTACTTATCCAAGTTGCTAGGCATAGAAAATCCCTAGTTGCAGCAATATAGCATCCAAGAAAGCAAAAGCATCCACAAAGATCCCCCTGCAACAAGTGCGCATTAGATCCAAGAGACAAAGATAGTGAACTTTCTAAAGTAGCTCTCCCACAAATGTGAGAGGAAGTGATGATCTAAATGAATGGAGCACTAACCTTATTTATAAGGAAACCCTAGTGCTCCAATTGTCATAAAAAGTGAAAATTCATGTCTCTAAGTGGGGCCGACCCCTCAGATTTGCCTTTACAAATGATAATTCATGTCAAAACAATACAAAATGCCCTCCTAGGTTACACGTGTGGTGACATCATGCTCCAAGGGGGTGTGTGAAGGCCTTCCAAGGCCATGTGTCATCATCTCATGGTGCAGTCATGGAAAGAGGTGCATCTCCTCGTCTATGGTCATGTCACATCATCAATGGTACCCGAAGTGGTCATCAAGCCCAAACATCATCAAACCCTAAAGTGTGACATCATCATCAAAGGAGGGCCAACGTCCAGTGTAGAGCACTACGTCTAAGGTGGAGAGGAGTGTATCTCATCTTTGCATCCAATTGTCCATCGGTGCAACATCCTCAATCCAATGAGTAATAATCAATGGGGTACACTGCCCAACTTGTGGGCTTCTAGCCCATTTGTGTGCCACAATGGCCCAATATGTCAAAATCATGCCCATATATCCATCGTCCAAGGTCTTGAAGATATGAGAGCCACTGTCTAAATGTGTCAAGTCATTGGGTGACTCACTGCTCTACATCACACATGCCATATCCTACAATAGAGGCACAACGTCCTGGGTGAAAGCCCGGGGCGTCCTTCAAAGAACCATGTCAGGGGCATCCAAATCAAAACAAAATATGAAATGAAGTAAGCCAATGTTCATAAGATATACTAGTCCTTGAATCATGTAAAGTAAGTTGTTACTTAAGATATAAGCGACATGAACAATTCACATCAGTATCCCCTTCAAATCTCACACTAGCTCAAAACTTTATGTATGTTGGCAAGTTTGAATATGGGAGGACCTTCATCTGACCCTATTAGGTGTGCCAACCAAAACAGTGAAATAAAGGACCCAGGTAAAGGGATATGTCACAAGGGAAACATTGCAAGAAAAGAACCCTTCAAAAGTAAGTGTGATAGTGGTATGTGTAGGGTTTACTTCATGGCATATGGTGTCATTGAGTCTATTTCTATGAGCGCCTTTGTGGAGGGTGCACTTGCTCTTGAGTTACCACTTTCTAAGCGCTATGTTTTTCCAAACCCCTTTATTTGCCTTTCTATTTGTCCTCTTATCATATTTGCAAGTCCTCTTTTATAAGATTTCAAGCTATAGCACCACTGCTCGGGACTTGGGTGAATGCGAAAAGGGTAGAGCTCAAGTTTGGACTGGCTTTTGAGAGTCCTTTGCTATCATTCCTTTCTTTCTTTAGCATCATTCTTTTATTCTTTTAGCAACAGCTGCAATCAACCTCTGGGCCTTCATCCCCTCTTCTCATGAGAGAATGGACCATGACCCATAACCGAAGTTTAGTACACGACAATAGGATCCAGGATGGAAAGTGTTAAGTATGATGGGGAAATGGAGCATTACCCTTGTGCGGGTCCCCTAATAGTACCCCTTTTCCCTGGTTGGTGAGAACACGAGACTAGGGCACAGATGTTGGCCACCAAGGTGAAACAAGGAAACAAACATACTTCTTGAGCTAGTGATCTGTTATTCAACTTCAACCAATGATCCTCATCCACATGCCTAGTATATTAAGCACAAAACTTCGCATGAAAGAAGGATTAACATACTTCATGGTGACACTAGCTTACCATCTCCCATACATTGATTTGACTGGATGTGACGAGCTTGGCTGATAAAAGCTATAAATCTAGTCTTCATCATTTCGTGGCACGGGTTCTAGTGGATTTAGATCCGAGGCAGGGGTTATATGAATCTTTGGATCTTGTGTGGGGTGATAGGACTTTTACCCAAGTCTTAGACCATTTAAATGTCCCCTTCCGGTGTTCTCGTTGTCACAAAGTCGGCCATGTAATGGTGGACTGTGTATTTGAATTTCGGAAAAAAAAATCATGGTGACTCTGTCTTGGATGTGAAGATTCGCACTGGTAGTAAGGAGGCTCGACATGAAGCGATTCCTCTATTTCCAGACAAATTGAATTGTGTTAATGAAGACAAGATGACTGAACCTGTGGGATGGGTTTCGGATCAGAATGTGGAGGTATCAAATTTTCAAGTTGGAGAATTTCCAATTTCACTTGATGTTGTGAAGCCATCCAAGACAGAGGAAAGCAAGAAGCGTCAGTGATTGTTGGAGACGACCTCGAAATGTCGACATCTCAGTGGCAAAAGATTGAATCCATTTGGGTAAAAAGTTCTCCTGCAAATGAGACATCAGGTAAGATTAGGAGTTTTGTTTCCCTCCCCTCTTTTCTGCTCTTTCCATTAGTGGGCCTTCCTACATCAAACATTTGGTTGTGTCTTGTCCTTTGTCCCCTGGTGGTTTGGTTTTGCCTTTGGCTAGTCTCTCGGGACAGTCCAAGGGTTTTCCTGCAATTGATCTTGGCAAGGACTTGGACAGCTCCTCCTGTTGGGTGTCGGGTGCTTGCATTTCCTCTTCTTCGAGCACAATGTCAAATTCTTTGGGTCGGGATCCTTATATGCTTAGATACAGGGAGCCTTCTTGGACGCCTTCTGGCCCTTATGGTCTAGGGGTTGATGTTCCTAAATATTTTGGGCCCGATCGAGCCAATCATAAGTCGGCGTTGAAGCACGCCCAAGAGCGAGCTTCTCACGAGGTTTCACAAGGAAGGCAGTGTCTCATTTTTGGGGTTCTTAACTTCTTAGAGCTGGTAAAGCCCCTTTAGATGGGCCTCCATGAAATTTTGTTCAGTCAATATCCAAGATATAGGAGGGAGGGCCAAAAAAATTTCCCTTCGGCGTATTGTTGAAGTAAACAGGCCTGGGATTTTAATGAATCAAGAGTCCATGGGGGGATGTGAGTCTTTCATTCCTAAGCTGGTCAAACTCTTTCCGGGTGGGAATTTGTTGGGGTGGGTCGACCTAATGAGAGGTCGGGTCCACCCTTCAAGTTCAATTCTTCTTAGCTAAATCTGGAGGAGTTCCAAACCCTAGTCAAGAGTAATTGGCATTGGTTTCAGAGGGGTGCCAATTTGTCTCCTAGTATGCACTTTGTCTCAAATCTAAAGAGACTCAAGGGTCTAGTCTAAGTGTGGGCCAGAGAGAGAATGAGATTCGCAGGTCATGCTCTAAGGACCATTGAGGAGAAGCTGGAGAACATTTATGGGTCTTTACATTTTGCCCAGGGGGCTCCGGAGGTAATGGAAAAATGCAGGATTCTTGAATCCCATCGACATTCCTTACTCCTGGAGCCGGAGCAGACATGGCATCTCAAAAGTTGCACCCTATGGATTGAGGTAGGCGACCAGAATCCAAAGTTCTTTCATAATTTCACCAACCATAGAAGAAATAAAAAATATTATCTGGGAGCTTGAGAATATACAGGGCAATTATGTTCGTGGTTTTCAAAATTTGGCAGCTCTAGGGGTTGATCATTTCAGTGGGCTATTTAAGGAGCCCGATCAAATTAAGATGGACTCTATTCTTAAACAACCTGCTTTATTCCCTCAGCTTATAGCAGATGAGGAAAATGGTGAACTATACAAAGAGGTTTCTTTAGAAGAATTGCGGGGGGTTTTCTCCACTTTTAAAAAAGAAAAAAGTCTTGTGCCAGATGGTTGGACTATAGAATTCTTTGAGTTTTTCTTTGACCTACTAGGTGATGATTTGCTTGAGGTGGTTGAAGAGATGCACACTTCGGGAAAGCTCCTTCCTTGTGTCAATGCCACTTTTATAGTTGTCACTCTGAAGTTGGCTCACCCTTCAATTTTTAATGATTTTCGGCTTATTGCACTTTGCAACTGTCTCTACAAAATTATTGCAACTCGCCTTAAGCCCATTCTAGCTTCTTCAATCTTAGCAGAACAATTTGGATTTTTGAAAGGTCAGTTAATTCATGAAGCCATAGGCTCAACTCAAGAAGGGATTCACTCCGTGCTCTGTGGTCAAGACTAATCTATCCAAAGCCTATCGACTTCTCCTTTTGCATGTGGACTTTGATTTACCTCTAGTTAAATGGATTATGGCCTATGTCACTACTGTATCTTGTGTTGTTCTTATCAATGGGGCAGGTTCTCCTTTCTTTCATCTGGGTCGTGGACTTCGCTAGGGTTGTCCCTTATCGCGCTATCTTTTTCATGGATGTCTTTAGTCGTGCTCTAGATGAAGCAAAAAGAGTTAAGGGTTTTCTTAGGGTTCGCTTAGGGTTACTCACTTATTGTTCATGAATGATATTCTGATTTTTTGCTCTTGTGTGGAACATTATGTTGTCGTTTTAAAGGAAGCTCTGGCCCTCTTTTGTGAAGCTACCGGCATGTCTATCAATTTGGAGAAATTTGCCATCTACCTGGTGGATGATCAGGGTCCTCATCGCCTCTTATTAGACTCTTTGCTCAACTTCTCTATTCATGCGATGGGGGACGGTTTCAAGTATCTTGGATTTAATCTTAAGCCCAACAGCTATGGGTCGGATGATTGGAGGTGGTCACTGGCTTGGGTTGAGCGAAGAATTCATTTCTGGTGTAATAGATGGATCTCTCGTGGAGACAAACTCGTTTTAATCAAATCAGTGATTGAAGCAATTCTGATATATTGGCACTTGTTGGCTAATATCCCGAAAGAGATTTTGGCTGGAATTCATAAAATGTGTTTTAATTTCCTGTGGAAAGTTAGCCCTGAGTATCTAGAATCACATCTAGTGAACTGGAAGCATCCTTTTGCTCCGAAAGATGTAGGCGGATGGGGCCTTAAAGACTTAGTGTCATTTGGGCGTGCACTGGTTGTCAAATCTTTGTGGGTGTTTCTGTCTAGTGACAGCTTGTGGAGGAGGATCTTGATAGCGAAATATATCGAGCCTGGATCAATTTTAGATTGGATTCGACAGCAAAGGAAACCTGTCACAAATGTTTCGAGCCAATGAAGGGCGCTCACAAACGCTTTTCCTTTGATAGGCCAATTCCTGGCTTGGAAGGTTGGCTCGGGCATGCAAGTTCGAATGCAAGTCAATTCTATAATCGGTTGTGGGGACCGTTCTTTCCATCCATGGCCATTAGTGGAACACATGGAGAGTTGGGGATTTGTACTCTCAACCGTATTGGAAATCCTATCCTCACTTCCATTTGGCAGCAATATTGGCTTTCGGCTGTGGAGATTGGTTTGGCAAATAATTGGTCGGAGATCTGGACGCAATATACAGACTCACTCAGACTAGCTCATGTGCATTTACCGGAGGTAGAGGACAAGCTAGTCTGGAATTACCTGAAAGTAGGTGGCAAATATTCGGCGAAGTTGGGATATCAAGCTTTGTTTCAAGGTGATCGTGGTGAAATCTGCTGGTGGTTCAAACTTCAAACCTCTGTGGCTTTTGAAAGGTCCGTTGAAGGCAAAGTTGTTTTTCTGGCTTATTCTTCAGAATTGAGTATTAACATGGGACAGAATCCAGTGAAGGGGGAAGCACGGCCCATGTTATGAAACCATTTCTCACTTGTTCCTAGATTTGGTTTCTCAAGACAGGTTTGGAGGGACATAGAATCCCATTTGAAGATTAATCAACTTTGGTCTCAGGACACTTTGATGGACAATTTTTTTGTCTTTTTTCAAGATAATCATCTGAAGCCGTTTCAGGCACTCCTACTATTAGTTGTGTGGGGCATATGGATTACGCGCAATGCTAGTCTATTTAATGGCATTGGATGTCCAGCATTCAAAACCTCTAACAGGTTCTGGCTCTATTACCTCATTATATTATCTCTAGTCCAGTTAAAGAGCCGAGAATTCTGATGCCTGTTGAAATCAATCCAAATTTCCCCTGGGGGGTATTTTTATGGAGCATGTCAGGGGCCAGAAAATGTATGTGGTGCTGGTTTTCAGTTACATTTTACAAACACTAATTTTATAACTGGTAAAGTGAATCTGGGCAGAGGCACAAACAATAAAACTGAGTTTTTGACGATGTTTCATTTGCTCAAATGCGCATCGAATCGGAATATTCTTGAGCTCCAGGTATTCGGTGATTACAAATTATCCATTGATTGGATGTCCGGGATCTCTTATATTGAAAATACTGATCTCCAGGTGCTGGGTCAGAGGTTAAAGATAATTTCAGCAACTTTTTCTTCCATAAGATTTCAGTGTATTTTCCATGAATTGAACTCAGCAGCAGATAGACTCTCAAAAGAAGCTCTGGATTTGCCTGCGTTCCACTTGACTCGGGAGGAATTCCTGGATGGAAAGGTTATCTCCATTCAGGAAGATAAAATTCTTTGAGTGATTGGATGTTCATGGATACAGTTTTGATATGTTTTTGAACTTAAGGATAGATGTGGTTATGTGATTTGTCGCAGTTTATGTTTGAAACTGTTTTGATACTTTAATCAGCAGTTGTTTTTGTTTTGCACCCTGGGCATCTATGGATTGTAACTCTTTCTTCTGTGAAATAGAAGTTACATATTTTTTTGAGGGAAAAAAAATCAGACGTGAAATCTGCATTCAATTAATGAGGACAGCAATCTAAAATGCAGATTTACACTTAGTAAATAAATTCTGCCTTGGGAACTGTGCAAATCTGTTGTTAGAACAACTTAAATCTGCCTTTAAAAGAACAAATATGCAGTAAAATATCAAAAAAACAGTAATCTTTAAATCTGGAAATTATTAATTATAACCATAGTGCCTTGATTTCCACAGGTTATGGAGTTAAAAAATCAATGAAGAGGGTGTACTTTTAAAATTTCTGAGGAACTAAAGGCTGCCCAACAGGTCTGTCATATGACCTCTTGTTGGGCTCTAAGTTTAAGGTTCAGCTTGCTGCTGTTTTAGGACAGCAAACAGGTCTGACTTTTCACCCCCTCAAACCTGCCTTTAAACTGATGATTGGATGCTCTTTTAAGGTGCTCTCGCAAATGTTTTAGTAACCAAGGTTAACACATGCATAAACCTTAAAACATGCAATACCCTCTTAGATATTTTAACTACTTTACAGCTGATAATAACTAAGCGTACATGAAAATTGAACACATTATGTTTTTGGTCAACATGACCCTAGAAAAACCCCCCATGGGGAAAACCAGTTTAGAGAGATGTATATATATGAAGTTCTTCAAGCAATAAATACAACAAGGAGTACAATACAACGGAACCTGTAACACTTTGCAAGCTCCTCTCAAGCTTAGAAAATGGTTCCGTGAGAAATGCGCCCCTATCGGGCTAGAAGAGTGTGCCCCCTCCTTCCTTGTCGTAGCTTGAAGATGCTTGCGCCCTTGAGATTTCTTTGGCTGATTGAAGATCCCTTGCACACCTTTTTCTCTTGATGTGCGCCCTCAACAATCCTCTAACCAAATCCAAGTGCGCCCCTCTCCAACATGTGCCTGCTAGCTTGCACCGCTACTCCAAGGATGCGCCCTCCAACTAGCAATTACACACACACTCCATGAAAGAATATCCTAACCAGCTTGCGCCCTCCATGAACAAGTACGCCCTAGCTTCCTCCTTCAAACCCTCTCTTCTCACTTCTCTTCTCCTCACCCAACTCTCTCAAGTGATGAAGTGAACAATTGAATCCCTCATTTGCCCTATGCACCCTCTTTAGCCATCCTTAGGCCAAACCTAGAGATCAATGGCTAAGATCAGTCTTAGCCAACTCTAATCAATGGGTGAGATCTCATCTCAAGTATCTCACTTAGAAACCCACTTTTAGTTAAGTTTCCTTAGTTTGCTTTATGTCTCTTAATTCACCCACATTGTGAATTAATAGTCCCTTTATGACTTAAGTGACAAATTTCACGTTTGACTTAAATCTCCCAAGTCCAAGTGAAATTAGACATAAAGTAATAGGCATAATGTTAAATTATAGAGCTTGATTTAATATGTGGATTATTTCTTTAATTTCTGCAACACTTTGATTCCAGCTTAATACATTTCAACAATGCAGAATCATAATTGAATAGCAACAACCATGTAGATCCACAAGCATACACATCAACAACACATATACCCTGGGTAAACCATGTACAAGGAGAAAAACCCCAGCAAACAATCTTCCTTTATTGCAAATAATATGTAAGATCATATACAATAAACCACCATAAAAATACCTGACTATATGACCAGCAAATAGAAAAATAATTCGTTGTCCTTTACTGCTGTTTTAAACCTGACTGTATGACCAGCAAACAGAAAAATAATTCGCTATCCTTTACTGTTGTTATGAACCTGACTGTATGACCAGCAAACAGCAAAATAATCCGTTGTCCTTTACTACTGTTATGAACCTGACTGTATGACCAGAAAACAGCAAAATAATTCGTTGTCCTTTACTACTGTGTAGACAGCAGTACTAGACTCATAGGCTGCCCTCTCTCATTCACCTGCAAACAGTCTCCTTCCCTTCACTCTTGCGTTGCATAACATATGAGTGATGAAGAGGGGTCAAGCTCTGTACATAATAGGCACAAGAAGGAGAGAAGAGTGAACTCGAATTAGTAACAGACTGCATGTCTTTACAACTCGAATTGTAACTTGACTTGTGACTAGACTTGGCATGACAACTTGCCCTTGAGACTTGGCTTTGCATGGCATGACAACTTGACAGGCCAACTCAAGATGCAACTAGACATGCAACTTGACATGCCAACTCGACTTGCCAACTTGACATGCACTTGACATGCAACTCGACTTTGTCAACTTGAGTTTAGACCACTCGAACTAGACATGCAACTTGTCTTTTACAACTTGAGTTTGACAACTCAAACTAGACATGCAATTCAACTTTTACAACTTGAGTTAGGCAACTCGAATTTCTT